>JAVTVJ010003981.1:0-34023 GCA_034509425.1 Eopsaltria australis
CCCCCCGCCCGTGGACCCTCAGCTGATTGGTTGTTTGTTGCTGTGTAAAAGTCTGTGCTCTCCTTTGTTCTGGGTCTTCTGTCCCTGGACCCATTCGAGCGAGGAATTGTTAATAAACTTCTCGGATACCCATACAGAAGATCCCTCCCTTATTCTTTATCCCTGGACCTGCTAGGACTTGTCTCTGCGCCCACCGGCAGGGTAGCAGAGTCCGCAGCAGGAGCTTAAGCAGCCCCACAAGAGTGGCTCCACGAGGGATGCTTCTGGGACATGCTGCCGCTCTCTGTCCACCAGGACAGTCCCCACGCATGCCATAGTCATCAAGTAACTTAAGAAGAGCTTTAAAGTAACTTCTGAATAAGTTCCCAGCTGAAAGGATTGACAGGGAGGAAACAGAACACTAAATATGGTCAAAATTGATGTGTGCACAATGCAAAGAATAATGGATTTGTGCTTGCACAAACATTTAAGTCAAACCAGGAAACTGTTCCTTCTGTAATGGTTTATTAAGAAGACTTGTGTGGTCTAAGTAAATTTTTGTGGGATTAGAGGTTGTAATTTCTTCATCTCGTGTGACAAAATAAAACACAATCAAAACTATAAATCTCTGCTTCATGTGAAATTCAGCCACCTGTGGGAAAACTACTGTGTTTTTCCCTTAACAAATGAATCATTTGCACTTTAAGGCTATATAAGAGATTTTTGTTATGGTGTCCTCACCCAAATTGCTGGTTATTAGTGTGTACTGATGATGAATTTGGAATGGAGGTTGGTATCCATTTCTCTGAATGTAATTCCTATCTTGCAGCACTTAGTGTGAACTCCCATTAAAATGAATGTACAAGTTGTCTAGACCAGTAAAAAAACTTTGTTTCTACAGTATAACAAACTAGTTATTTTATATGTGTTTCTTTTCAGATATATCTGTGTTTCTTTTTAAGTAATAATGTAAATTATCTGTTTTGAAGTGAAATAAAGGGTAAGCTATGTAAAGGTTTCCATAAAATGTGTAGGAAAGTATCACAGGGACAGACAATTTTACTTTTTCTTCTGTTTTAGATGACTCACATAGTGTACACCTACCTGAACTTTCTGTATTGTAATTTTCTGAACTCCTAATTTCCTGTTCTTAATATTTGCCATTTTTTCTGTGAGAGATGTACTATAACAAGTATCCATCCATCATACAAGGTAAACTGAGATAATGTTTTGGACAAGGAAAACAAACTACTTAAATCAGTCTGAAAAGACACTGAAATATTGTTACTGAAACAGTATTAGATTAAAACTTTCCCCAGGTATTTGTCCCTGAAAGTTGATTCATGGCTATTAATTGCCAATAGATTGTTGGCCTCTGCTGTGGTTTGTATGTATTTCTAAGAGAAATGTAAAGAATTTCCACAGTCCATTTTTTTAGAGCAGAATATACATAACTAAATATTTAAATATTTTATTTTTTGTGATGTAATTTCACAATCAGATTCTAGGAACTAACAATCTCTCCTAAAAAATTCAGCCCAAGAGGCAGCAGGACACTTGGTGTCATTAGCATAAGAATGATGCAAATTCCCAAGGGCCCGGAGGGAATCTCAACCTGAAGTACTGTGTGAATGTGTCAAATGTTTTAACAAGTGGTATTGCTCTTCAACAAAGAGGCATTTCCACTGTCTGAACTGCCGAAAGCATAAAGAGCAAAAGAACCAAGCAAGATGCTGTGGTAGAAGAAATTTTGTGTGGGTGGGAATTACTGATACCTGAAATAGGGGAAATTTCTGAGGAAAGGTGGGAGCAAGAATTACGATCATATGCAGTGCGGTTTGCAAGTAAATGGAACAAACGGTGTAAAGAGGGCAAGACCAGGTTGGCTCCTGCAACTGCCTTTGAAATAACCCAGCCATGAGATGCAACCTCGGAGGGCAAGGGGCGAGGAGGCGCAAGCCATGCCTAACCTCTAAATACAACCGTGGTGATCATAATTATCACATGTATTTTTGCATGGATAATTTCTAGCAGCGCAAGCCCAGCAAGCCCCTGCTCCAAGTACAAACCCCTCATACGATGGAGGCGATGGGATGGTTGTGCCTCTCATCTGACCTGGCACACGACAATGAATAACGAATGCTATTATGAAAAATCCTTAGAAGCTTGTAATCATGGGAAACTCTTACTATGGGTAGCTAAATGGAAGCCTTCAGATGAACACCAGGTTGGATCACTCTGCCCGAAGGGGCAGTATGTTTGTTTTACTAAAGCAGGAATGTGTGGGATTTCAAACAGCAGGGGTGCACAGGATAAAATTAAAGAAAAACTGATAACAGTCAAGCTATACTCGATATTGCTGCAAGCTTGCTCATGTACCAGTTCAAAGATGGGAAACAACACTAGAATCTGGTTGGTAGGATAACTTATTAGGGATAGCATAGTGAAAGAAACTGTTTTTTTCTTGTGTGCATTTGCTGGGTTAGTATTCCTTCCTTGTTTAATCCCCTGTTTTATTTGACTAATCACAAGTGTCATCCAAAGTATGCAGGTAATCCCTATGCCTTTAAATTTGAAACAAACTGCTTCGGGAACAGCACAGAGGATAATGAAACTGAAGAAACAAAACAACCCTGAAGACCCCCTCGAAGATGCCCAACAAATCTGTAGAAATTTTGAATGTAACAATTGATAGCGTAGGGGTTAAAGTGATTTTGGGGTTGGTGGCGGTTTAGGTTGTGGGAACGATAGGCCTGGAGGTAGACCTTAGGTATTGTTCTGTTAGGAAAATACCCATGGGAACTGCACCTGTGTGCTTCTCCGTGATGAATACTCGTGACAAGATTAATGAAATGATTGAGTAGAAAGTAGGAGTAAGAATAATAACTCACTTGCAACAATCCTGAGAAATGTAAGGGGGTAGTCAGAAAGGGGGGCTGAAACCTATGGTTGAGTGAAAACAATGTATCCGATAGAGTGGTGTAGAATTAATGATTAACTGATGATTATAAGCTAGTTATAGCATAAATGTAACCATTTTTCGAACCCATGGTGGAGCTTGATTTGGGTCCGAAAGACCCCTGCTCCCAGGGCCCTTTTATTAAAGCACCCATATAATCATTCCGTGATTATGTGTTTTCTTACGCTAACACAATGAGGCTTAAATAAAGATTGTAACTCAAGCCAACGTAATTGAGAAAAAATAAAAGGGGGTGTCTTAGGTTACAATGGTATGTATTCTATCACCATCTTCATGGGATGTTGGGGCCGGGTGGGGCAGTGTTCCTGACTCATCCCTGATGGCCGCAAAACATGTTTTCTAATGGGCCAGTCGTTAGAGCCAGGTGGGGCACTTGGCTTTGCTCATCCCTAATGGCTGCAGTTAATGGGCCATTGAGTCCCACTGATAAACTCCATCATCCCATTGTGAGATGCCCCGCCCAGGATGAGGAACCAATGTATCCCTATCTGCATATAAACTAGAATTTGAAACACCACAAGTCAGCTTTTCCACTGGATTCCCAGAGGAAGACCAGACCCTTCTACACCACCACTGGACCTTCAGAGGAAAACTACACCTTTCCACAGGATCACTGCTTCAACAGAACCACATCTATCACTCCCAGAGGACTGCAGCCACCATCTAAGTGGACTACTACCAACACCCTGACCGACAGGGTGTCAGGTTGTATTCTGACTCTGTCAGTGTTTTTGTATTATTGCATTTTTCTATTAAATTGTAGTTCTGACTTTGAGTCTCTCACTGATTTGCTTTCAAACTACCACAGGGGGGAATTGGAATGGATGAAAAAATGATAAATGTTGACTTTGTATATTTTGTAGAAACAGTGTTATGATAAAATATAGTTAAGTAGAAACAAGATTGTAGTAAAATTATAACCTAGAGATAATTGTGATATATTGGAAAATGTAGTCATAAATATATAGCTATAAATGTCTTTTGAGCTGATGACTTGCAGTGCAAAGGAATTTCAAGGGAAACGAGAAAAGGCCAATTCAAAGCTCTCTAAGCCTCTGTCTGATACTGTCCAGACCTTGAAGAGAGGTGACATTCTGGTGAGAAGGGGGGGCAGAGACCAGGGGAAAAGTGTTGTTTGAAATGTAAATTTTCTTCTGAGCTTAATGAATATGTAACAGTTAAAAGTATTTAAACCATTGTAAAAGGAATGAAACCCGTGCCTCTAGCAGATATGCTATGCACCCAGCACTGCTTTTGCCCTTGTTCTACTAATAAATGTTCAATATTATTTTACTAAAATTTTGTTCATGGACCCGTTTTTAACACCCCTTCATCTGCCAAAGTGAGACCCTTCACTTTGGCTGGCGTCAGCTCTGTGCAGCAATGGCTCTCATATCCATACTCATTTGTTACTGAAATCCCTTTGACTTCTGCTGCACCACTCTGGGGTCACCGGTCTGTAACACAGCACCAACTCACTTGTGGTCCCTTCCTGGAAGGCAATTTTACTCCTGATTGCTTAAGTAATGCAGGAAAGACACAAAACTGCAAAAAGCACCAAACTTGGGAAATATTGCCGTTATTATGCTATTACAAGCATTTTCCTTAAAAGTACTTTTTTTAACAGCAAAGAATTAAAGCTTTGTTCATTATCAGCAACCACGAGTCTTTCTTACCTCAACACTTTCCATTGCTTAAGATATTCTCCGCTTCAAATCTGCAGAAGAGTTATGACTCTGGTGCTGGAGATCTCTCACTACTATGTCCAAGTGATTGCCCTTCAGCTGACCAAGCCTGAGGTGCTGGTATGCTGGATGGATGTTGTCTATTCTCAAACCCTTCTTTTCCATTTTGTTTCCAACTTCTTTCAACCTGAATAAATAATTGAGAGAAATTATGAACCATCAACTACTAAAGCTCTACAACTTCTAATGAATGTCTTTTTCACCTTTGCACTGATACTAAAAACATTTTAAAAAATAAAACGGTTTGTAAAACAATTATTGTGAGAAAACCAAATCAAATGCAGAGATAGAAGTCTTAAAATTTAGTTATAATCCAGAAATACTTTTTAAATGTTTGCATCATTGGCACTTATGTGATATTGACAGATGCTGGAATGAAGCAATTCATCGAAATTTGTCAAAGTAACTGCTCTGAATTTTTAATTTTTTAAATTGAAAAACTAGTAATTTTTTACTCTTCACTCCTCAAAACTTGTTTTTCATTAAAGAGAGAAAACAAGGAAAAGGTAATGTGCTCTAGCAGACTGTGGTAGTTTGAAAGCAAATCAGTGAGAGACTCAAAGTCAGAACTACAATTTAATAGAAAAATTAAAATAAATGCAATAGTACAAAAACACTGACAGAGTCAGGATACAACCTGACACCCTGTCGGTCAGGGTGTTGGTAGTAGTCCACTTAGAAGGTGGTTGCAGTCCTCTGGGAGTGATAGATGTGGTTCTGTTGAAGCAATGATCCTGTGAAAGGTGTAGTTCTCCTCTGAAGGTCCAGTGGTGGTGTAGAAGGGTCTGGTCTTCCTCTGGGAATCCAGTGGAAAAGCTGACTTGTGGTGTTTCAAATTCCAGATTATATCCAGATAGGGATGCTTGGTTCCTTCCCTTGGGTGGAGCATCTCACAGTGGGATGATGTAGTTTATCAGTGGGTCTCAATGGCCCATTAACAGAAGATATCCCCTGGAGCCATCAGGGACTAGCAAAGAAGAATGCCTCACCTGGCTCTAACGACTGGCCCATTAGAAAACATGTTTTGCGGCCATCAGGGATGAGTCAGGAACACTGCCCCACCCGGCCCCAACATCCCATGAAGATGGTGATAGAATACATACCATTGTAACCTAAGACAAAGACTCCGAAACACAATTGCTCTTTCTGAGCCAGGCTTAACAAAAACAAACTCAGTGCACTCATTCTCTGGATGTGCTCACATATGCTTGTAAGTGGAAACACAGCTGACAGTTCAAATATTTGCCCTTTAAGATATCCGCTCAATCTCTTTGTTCTTATGGGTAAATAAGAGTCATTCAAGTCAAAGGAAACTTTCAGCATAAGAGCTTGAATGCTAAGCAATATTTTAATAACACCATAAACTCTTTATTTATAAAAATTATTTATTTCTCCCGCTGTGTGGATGCATTTACCTGTTTTTCTTCATAACTTTGCTAATTATCTCTTGGACAATTAGCCTTACAGTCCAGTTTGCAGTGGAGTTTTACCACTGACTTGAGTGCTAAGCTGCATATTCCCTAAAGGCACAAAAGATTAAGGCCATTTCCCCTGTGCTCTATACAGGCAATGGAAAGACACACCAGTAAGAACATTTCAAGAGATCATACCATGTTTATACCTATTAACACAAAAAACTACATGCTAAACTGATTGTACCCAGATTGTAAATACCTCTCAGGAGTCACCTTCTTCACAACCATAGGTTGAAAAGTGATAGCCTTCTTATCTTTGATACCAGTGTAGCTGAAGTCTGAAGGAAGAACATCAAGTTCAGCTGCCAACAAGCCGATTGCTTCTAGTGTTTCCAGGTTTTCTTTCTGCAGGGTGAAAGCTGAAACAATAATTTCAGAATTACTAGGAACTTGCTTTTGTGTTTCAGTGTTCTGCCATGACAGACTGCAGGTTCTTCCCCTCAAATGGTAACAGCATGGAAACTGCAAAGAAACTGTCCTCCTACCCCACAAAACTAAAGCAAATGGGACAGCACAGAAGGAAAAAATAAAAACAGTACACAAAACTCAGACCAACCAAAAAATCCTGATGCTTTTTAAAACAGTACCTCATAAAATGCAACACAATTCAACAGACATGCATGGATGTATTGCAGGAAGCATTCTCTGTATCCAAAACTGCTTTAAAGAATGAGATCGTAAGTCAAATTTGACCTTACTAACTTGTTCGGTATCTAGATGCACCTCCTAAAATCCCACAATTACTTTCAAGGGAAAGCTATGACACTGGGAATGCCACAGAGTTAGTTAGTGGTTACAATCAAAAGAACTGTAACCATTATCAGTGAGCAGTTTATGTCAAATTGCTGCAGTAACTTGATTCACCCATTTCATTCTCCAGAGGTGTAACACCGCTGCATTGATAATGATTTATTTCAACATAAACAATGGGTCGAGTAGGCCTATGTGTCATATAAAAATGATCCTGAGTTTCAGTCTTACTACAGAACACCATAATACCTGCCACCTTCACTAAAAATGCAGTATTTACCTGTATAAACATCTTGCTTCTCCTGAAAACCACCAGCAGACCTTTTTCTGGACCAACTTTTTTTCTTGAAACCGTACCATTATTGACATATTTGGCTGATTGTTGATATCTGTCACGGTAAAAGATTTTGTTTCCAAAAGCTTTCCAATATTTCTATTGATAAAGTGGTGAACTATTTTTCTGTGCTCTTTGTCTCCATCAGGCTCAAAGGAAAACATAGAATTTTCTAGCTTTGCATCTAAAAACTTAAAGAAATCACTTGTTTCCTTTTCAGTCACTAATTTACCAAGTTCTCTGTAACCAGGATTTCCTTTTACAATAATTTCATAGTCTTTTGTAACAGTGACTAGAAAGGGGAATTTCTGCCTAACAGCACTGGGTAAATCAGCTCAAATTTTCTTGTCCAGCCTAGGTCCTAGCGAGAACTCCCTAGTGCCAGTGTGAAAAATGAGGTCCACTCTCCTGTTAAAATTTAAAAGGTTTAATAAAAGACAATAAGGGACAAGACAGAGCAAAAGGTTACAACGCCCAGGATGCTGGGTATCCTTGGCACTGAGCCAAGAGCACACCTGCCATGGTAAGAGACTCTCTTTATATACTTTTCTTATTGCATCAACCTAGTGCATATTCATAGACAAGTATGCATATTCAAACTTTTATTCAAACTATTTTACATATTCCAAGAACTCGTTAGCATGGCCACTCCTTGGGTCTGCCTTTTTAGAGCATGCGTAGTCCTTTTGGAGAGTCCAGTATCTTCCTTCATCTGTTGGTTTCCAGCAGATGGTTGTTGTTGATAGAGATGTCCTGTGGCAGGAGCCTGTCACACCCGTGCTTATCTAGCTAAGTGGGTGGTTTAATTATTGTAAGTTAGATACATTTTAACACAGCTATATTAGTTATTTCTCAACTATATCTCAGTTAGAACAAAGGAAAAAGCATTTAGTAATGATTACATTTCTATAACAAAAGCTGCTTCTATAAGGATTAACATTATACACATAGCATTCATCTTAACATTTGCGAAAAGCCAACACTGTAATATGTATTTATCACACCAGCATCCGCGTTGTTTCCCAAGTCCCACACATCCTTCAGATCACAAGCAAATTTGTCGAGCAGCTTGCTCACGGGCTTGCCGAGTAAGGACTCCAGCACAGGGGTTTCCCCGAGGCCGGCCTGCAGCTCGGGGTCTCCCTCACGCTGGCTTTTGTCGGGGAATGCAGCACAGCCGCCTCCAGCTCGGCTCGGGCAGCGCCCCGGGGGCCCGAGCGCAGCAGCCCGGGGCAGCCGGGCCGGGGGGCTCCGTCCTCCGCTGTTTGGGCTGCCGCGGGCACGGGCTGCTCTGTCCCGGCGGCGCTTCGCTGCTCTTCTGCAGCAGTTCAGTCCGAGTGTCCCTGAGGAAGAATTGGGGCAGCCCGAGCTCCGTCGTTACAAAGACGCTCGAAGAGTTTTTGATGGTGCCGCGGAAGCCGCTGTGCTCGGTGAGGTAACTGAGGGAGGGCTGCATGGCTGCGGCCTGCCCTGCTCCCGGCCGGGCCGCCGCACCTGCCGCGAGCCGAGAGGGAAAAGGGAGACGGGCAGAACAGAATCAACTGCTACAGAAAAGGCTGCTGAAGGGCGGGGAGGGAGGCTGGCAGGCAGGGATGGATGCAGGGACACAGGCAGGGAGCGAGGCACGCACAGAGATCCGGGAACCCCGCCGCCCCCGGAAGCCGCCGCCAGGGGGCGCCACGGCCTCCTCCTCCTTCTCCTCCTATCAAAGGTGCCCACGGACGTTACCAAGTTCCCCGGGCCCGGGGGGAAAGAGAACGAGGCAACGAACCCCCCTCCTCGCGGCCGGACGTGGGGCGTGCCGGGGCGGGGCCCTTCTCGGCCGCCTATGGGAGAGCCAGGTGGGAGAGCGCTTCCGGGGCTGGCCCCGCCCCCTTAAAGGGGAAGCGCTAAAGGCGAAGGGGAAGCGGCGCGCTAGAAACGCCCGATGGGAAGCGGGGCGCGCGGGCCGGGGAGCGACGGTGAGGCGTGAGGGAACTCCGGGTGGGCCCGCCGCCGCTGCGGGGTGCGGGGAGGTTCCCAGCTGGGAATGGTGGGCGGGAGCTGTGCCGCTGGGGCGGGCCCGCCGGGCCGGGGCGCGGCTGTCGAGGCTATGAGGGCGGGGGCGGCTGTGGGGCCTCGCTGGGTGGGCGCTTTCCGGCGGATCGCACGGGTAGCCCTGTGTTCTTACCAGGAGCGGAGGATGGGCGAGCCCGTGACGGATTCCACGCACGTCCGCTGCCTGAGCTACGGGCTGGTGAGGCGGCTGGCAGAGTTCCTCGACCCGCAGGAAGGATGGAAGAAGCTTGCAGTGGATATAACCAACCCGTCCGGTGGAAGCAGATACAGCCAAGTGCATGTAAGGTCCCCCATAAAAGTCCCGTCTCTAAACTCGTGCATTACCCTTTCACCATAAATACCTTGTCAATCCCGTTTTCCATCCCGTTACTGTAGCTTGCTGCACTTTGTGTGCCGGTGGGCGCTCGTGTCCTACAGTCCCGTTTCCTTGGGAAACTCAAGGTAATTACTCCTCATTGTTCTGCAGCTCAGTTTTTAGGCAAGCCTCAGAAAATTGACTAAAGAAATTAGGTTTAATTAGAGCCACAGACATAGGTATTTTTAGCAATACAGCACGGGCTGCATAACTTTCTGTACCCTAAAGACTAGTAGACATTGATGTTATTGTGCCCAAGAGACACCTGGACTGTAATTCCTAATTCACTGTTTCCAAGAAAATGCCCAACGAATGTGGGGAGCCCAAGGCCTAAAACTAGCGAGTTTACTTGAGAAGTAATTCTCACAATATTTTATGGGCACCTCAGTGCTTGAAGGGCTTTTTGAATCCTTGTTGAAGCCGTTTCAAAGATTATGAGATATTTAGATGCTGTATATATTATCTTGGGTTTCCAGTCTTTTCTAGTAATGGTAGTATTAAATCTTTGTTTTTCTTTCAATAATAGTCTTAGATCAGTCAGAATACTGGATCTCATTTTCTTCTTAATGCCCACCTCAAAATATTCAAAATGGAGTGCATATGCTAAATGGATGCAAAACAATTATTTTTGCCATTTGATCTGGATCTGACTTACTCTCTGGCTGACATTCTCTTCTCTGTTAGTCCAAGGTGCCAATATATTATGGATCTTGGACAAACTGCTGAAGCCATGGAGATGTGTTTCCCATAGTTTTTTGCATGTTTTTCCCCTGATTTTGAATGTGTTTGGGTTTTTTTGGCTGCGTTTTCAGAAGATTCGTGATTTTTGCAGTACGTTCAGAATTTTTTTTCAATGTTCATTTTTTTTGTCATTTGCCTTTAATCTCTTTCCCTTCATGCTTGTTGAGGTCGTTTTTTTCTTTTTTAAAAATATTTATTTTTTAAGGAGATTTGAGGCATTTGTACAAATGGGAAAGAGCTCCACGTGTGAGCTGCTTTATGACTGGGGAACCACAAACTGTAGAGTTGCTGATCTTGTGGATCTGCTGATTAGGAATCAGTTCCTAGCACCAGCAAGCCTTTTGCTTCCAGGTAACTGTTACTCTGGTACGTTTTGTACTGTGTTCACTTTTCTAAGATGCTGAAGAGCTTCACACTAACTTGAAAATCAGAAAGGATTAGGTTAAAATAACCCAAAGTGAATATATTTTCCACTTTCTATCACTTGTAATAACGGTTTAAATAAGAGTTTCAAGTTTCAATAAGAGTGCTGGAGTTTACACATGGTGGCAGAATATGACCTTGTGATACTTATGTGTCTCCTAATTTTCAAAAATACTGGCATTAATATTACTTTGTTTTTCTCTGGTTCCTAATGTAGTTAACACTTTTTCTAAATTCCCTTTTCAGAAGCTGTAAGGATGCCACAAGAAGTTACATTACCTCTTTCTTCACAGGAAACCTTGCCTATACATGAGAAACAACTACCTGTACAGGAAACAGAAGTGGCATCTGTAAAGCCTGTTTTAGCTCAGAGTAGTGAGAAGCAACTTTCAGATTCTTCCTACTTATGTGAAGAAAACAGAAGCTCACAGTCCAGTAACACAGGTAGACACTTTGGTAGAATTCAGGGCTATTTTTTGCTGATTTGTCCTTCACCCCATGTGAAATAAATCATAGCAGTGCATGAGAGTGGTGACACTGTTCCTATCATGATGCATCTGTGGGAAACAGCATCTTGCATCTTGCCAATAAGTCACCTACTTTGAGGGAAATCTTAACTGTTAATTAAATTGCAATTTCTTTTGTGCTGCACATAATCCTGTTGCCCTTTTCCAATACTTATTTTATAGACTGTTCAGCATCTTACGCTTTAAAACTAGATTTTGTATGTCAGACATGACTAAGAATGCTGGAGAAAAGATGACTGAAGAAGACATTTTAGGAAAGCGTGTGGTTGGTCTATTCCTTCCTAGAGGTCCATTTTTGTGTTGCTGACAGAAACATGATGTAATCTTGGTGTATTTTTTATATATAAGGCAGTGTGGCTCTCTCTGTGATCTGCTATACGTTTAATTTCTACTACCTGTATTACAAGTATGAATCAAAAATACAATCAGATGCATGCTACAGTGCTAGTTGTGCAGAAAATTATGCATAGCTAATTATATATGTTTAATCTGCCTGCCTTTTGTGTTTCTGGTATCTTCATCACAGAGCTGGAAGTAGGGTTCCACTGAGTCAGGTTTTGTGCAGTAGCAAGTTTTTGTTTTAAGAAAACTGAAACAGAAAACCTTGTTCCTTAAGGGAAAACATAGTTTTGTGCTAAATGTCAATGTCTTTCAGATTTCCAGAATTTTTTGTTTCATGACTTGGAAAGCATTGCAAATAATTTTGATGCCCGACCAGAATCAGCTGGAGGCAATAAACTGGGAGAAGGTGGCTTTGGCATTGTGTTCAAAGGCTACATCAAGGGCAGAAACGTGGCTGTTAAGCTCATTGCTGTGAGTTGTCCTGGGAATTTTTCATTTCAATGACTGTGTACTTTATAGTAGAGACTTGTTTATCTTGTGTACTGTGAAAAGTGTTGAACGATACGTTTAAAAAAGTGTTGTCACCATGTTACACATTAGTTGGATTGAGAAACTTATCCATAGTCTCATCAGTCTTGTGAGTTGGCATAGCCACAGGAGCTAATTCTTGCCTTCTCTGTAGCGCTCCTTTGAGGGGCTCAGGCAAGTTGTTGGGAAGAGCAGAGTGCTCCCCCAGTTGTTTTCCCCTCACCCTCAAGAAGTGGCAGAAGAGAAGGGGTCCTAAGGAGGTTTCTGTTTCAGGTTAGGATGGCTAAGATTCACAAGCTAAATAGGTATTGTCACAGAATTTTAGTCTTCATAACCATTGTTTTGTGTGAATAATGAATTCTGTAATGAGTAGGTGCTATTAGGGAGTAAGTGCAGTGAATGGAGTAAGTTGATGACTGCTGAAACTAGATCCATTTGTCCAGTTATACAGTGTTCCAAGGAATTTAAAGTCTTGTTCTGATACTTTATTTTTTAACTGAGTAAAAGGTTGTCGTGGGTTGACCCTGGCTAGGTGCCAGGTGCCCACTCAGTCACTCTGTGTGGGAGAAGGAAGAGAATAATATTGAAAAAGACTATCAGGGTAAGAAAAGGCAGTTTTATTACAGCGGGGAAAAACTAGAACAAGCAAGCTGAGAGTTGCGCGCGCAAGAGCAGAGGGGAAAACAATCAATCTCTACTTCCCATCAGCAGCAATGTCCGGATGCTTTCTGGGAAGCAGGGCTTCAGCACGCGTGACGGTTGTTCAAGAAGGCAAACATGGACCAGCCCTGAGTGCCTCCTCCTCCTCCTCCTCTCTTCCTTCCCTTATATATCTGAGCTGATGTCATATGGTATGGAATATCCCTTTGGCTGACTGGGGTCAGCTGGCCTGCTGGTGTCCCCTCCCAGGATCTTGCCCCCCCCCATCCCCATCAGTGGGGGAAGGAATGTCAGAGGGACAGCACAGCTTGGCAGTAGCCAAAACACTGCTCTGTTATCAACACCAGCTACCAATACAAAGCACAGCACTGTAAGGCCTGTGAGCTTTACCCCAGTCAGACCCAATACAATTTCCACCCCTTATTCCATACCATTTGCATCATGCTCAGAAATCCTTTCCTACTCACACATGCAATTTAAGCTACATCCTTAAACCATCCCCATCACATTAACTACTATCTCCTGTCCTTTCACATCCTTCCAGGTGGTCTCCATTTCCAGCAGAATGTGGGGTCAGGGCAGGAGGAATAGTAAACTTGATTGTCGAGGACTGGCACCATCCCTGTTCATTGTTCATTTTTCTTGCCCCTTGCTGAAATTCGTTCTTCGTCAGCTCATGTCCCTTCTGCTACTTACATTCTGCAACATACAACTTCCAACATACATTATTCTTACCCCAAAGTTAAATCACCTTGGGGCACACACTGGGTCTCCCCATCCTCCCGCATTACCCACCAAGTGCACCCAGGTCCTTGGGCAAAGACAATCCCACGAATGTGTTTGCCCTTCCCCATGGGGGACGCAACCCACACTGACTTCCCCAGCCACTTTCCTATGTGTAGTGCAGGAACCTTGTCTCCCTCCACAGTGTCTAAGGGTTTAGTTTGGGTGGGACCAGGGTGGTTAACAGATCCCCTAGTGTAGCGGTGGTTCTGAACCAGGAAGGATTAGAGTCCCTCCATAGACTTGCAGAGGATGAGGACTTCTGGTGGCATGTTCCACAGACAGAGAATTTCCCCCCTGAGCTGCCAGAGACAATAGTTTAGACCACCAAGCCACGAACCCCAAGTTCCTGCTATTGGTTCCTTGATTTGTCTGTTATGTGTCCCAGCTCTGGAACATTCCCTGTTACCCAGCTGTTCATTTGTTGTTCTCTCTTCCCCCCTCCCCTCCCTAAACCTCATTCGACTATCCACCCTGGACCCTCCCTTGTATTGCCCCTTTGCCCTCAGATTATTGGATGTTATTGCTCCCTTAAATACCCATGGGATGAGCTATTCGGGGCTCTTAGTCCCTGAGCTCCCTTGGGGGTAATAAACCTGCCAAACCCTCATACTAAGAGTCCTCCTTCTTTGGGTAGTTCTTTGCTATCCTGCAGTGCTCTGAGGGCACCAACACCTCAGCCCGACGCAGACTGGCGGAGCCCGTCGTCGGCTCCCCGGTGAAGCCTTCTCGATCGGAATGCGAACGGCTTTTCAGGGTCACGCTAGCGCTCTGCCGCCGGGATCGGAGCGGGATTAAGAAGCAGGGAACGCAACAAGTGGCACCCCGAACTGGGACTTCAATTTTTCGTGGTTCCCTGTGAGCGACCCTGACCGCTGCAGCGATCGGGACTGCGCCTTTGGGGAGTCGCTTCCCCTGAAGAGGACCTCCACGTTCTAGTGGTGGACTTGGAAGGGGGCGGCAGTAACCGTTCTGGAGCGATCACGCTAGCTGAAGCGGACTGACGAACCCGAAGACCCTTACTCTTTTGGATTTTTTTTTCCCCTGGAGCCGGTGTTGGCAGCCAAAGCTAGGATCGAGGAGCCAGGATCCGCGGCGAAGGCGGTGAAGTTCGGGGTCCACGATAAGCGGCGGGAATCAGGCTGTGGGGAGTGTTTTTAGTTTCGTTGTACAGTTTCAAAAGAGTAAGGAGGCTTCGATTCGGAGACAATGGGTATTAAGTTGTCCCGGCCGGAGCAGGAGTTCTATATCCAAGTTAAAGAAACCCGGAAGTTAAAAAACGGGAAAGCTAATAAGAGGGCTTGGAAACGTTTCGTTAAGTGGATTTTTGTTTATGTTCCTTCTGTTTCTGCTTCTTCTGTTAAAATTCTGGGTTTTTGGGACTTAGTGGGAAAACGTTTACGGGCAGTGGAGAGAGGGGGTGATGTTTCTGTTCGAGAATTTTTTACGTTGTTGATTTTAATTTGTGATGTTTTACGGACTTGTCAGGAAAGTTTGGGATCCCCGATACACCCACCCCATGTTCCTAATTCCACTTTTCCCAATCCCTCTTCCCCGCTGCAGGGAAGTGCGCCCCTCGGTTCCCCTCACTATGAGACTTATCCCCCCATAGCGAACTCGACCCCAAACCCTTTCTCCGAGCCCTCAGTCCTAATTGCGCCGGCTGCGCACTGTTATACTTTACAAAATGGCTGTGATTTTAAAAATGACGGCGGCCTCGTGGTGCCGTGTAGCCACCCTTGCGCCTATTGCGCATCCTCTCGCCGAAAGCCCGCAAACTCTCCCAGCTCCTCCCATGGTTCCTTCCCCTTCGCGTTGGTTGCCCCTGCGTCGGGTTCCCCCCCCGCGGCCGATGATGTCTTCGGGTCGGGTCCCTCCCCTTGTGCCGGAGGTCCCCGCCTGTAGGAGTGGTAAGCATGGAATTAAAACCCCAGAAACCCCGGGAGAATTCGTGGTGGAAAGATCCTGGTTCCACCCCCAGGATAAAGACGTCTGGGGTATAGTCTGAATGCTGACCACTCCTATGACTCCTCCTCGTTGCTTGTCACTGGTTTTCCCGTTCGTCTATCCAAGTTTGATCCTTTCCCTTCTTCCAGAGAGTTCTCAGTTCTGTACATTGTGATTTGTCTGTTGCCGGTTACCCCCCCCCCGGTTCCATACCATTGGAAGTAAACCCCTGTCCCTTCCCCAACTCCACCCCTTCGGTCGTTCCCTATTGGCCCTCATGTTCCGTTATGTACCCTTGCATGAGCTAGCTCGAGGCTCTTCTGCCCCGGGATTGAGAGCAATAAAGTACTCTGTTACCCAAGGCGAGAGTCCTCCCTGATTCTCCGCGGCACCCCAGGAAAATCCTAGGATCCTCCGATGCTCCCTCTCTCCTAGGAGACGGCTAGTCTCCCACGTCTGTCCAGCGAAAGCTTAGGACATTCGTGGTCCGCTGGGAGGGGACGGGGCAACCACCGGCAGGAGGCTCCCGGGACGGGGATCCGCAGAAAAACCCCTCAGCGGCTTTTCTGCGGCAGTTTGGCGCCCAACGTTCTGGTTTCTCCGAACCAGTCAGGACTGCTCGTCTACCACCGACGACGACGCGCGTTGAGAGCCAACCCCTGCATTTTCTCCTCTGTTTTAGAGGGGGGATTTGCAGGGAGAACAGTGATCTCCCAGCAGTTCAGTGGGAGAGCTGTTCTCGGCGGAGACCTCACCTCCAGATTTCAGTTCGTTTTCGTGGATTTTAGGGGCTCGGTGGCCCGAAGTGAGAGGGTTGGTAGCCTGAGAAATCGCAGCTGCGTGGAAGGCGTCGGAGCGCCGGTGCGTTAAGAGAGCGGTAAGCTCGGTGTTTATTCCCTTTTATTTTACCGAGGTGAGCACAGAAATTTCTTGGCAGAAATGGGCAACCAACTGTCAAGAAAGAACCGGGAGATTTCTAGTTTATATTATACTGTTAAACTTAGACTACAAGATAGCGGGGAAATTTTTGATAAGATTCTGTTAAGAAAATTTGTAAAGTGGATCATTAAGTATGTGCCCTTTTCACAGCCTTCCGTTGTTCTAAGAGTTCAGTTTTGGGATGATGTGGGACAAAAGTTAACAGAGTTTTTCGAACGAGGAGATGATTCAGTTAGACAGTTTTTTCCTTTACAAGTTTTAATTTATCGTGTCTGGGCGAGTAATGGGGAGAGTTTGAGAGTTGCCGATGTTGAAACCCCTGCCCCATATGAACCCCTATCTCCCTCGATCCCGACCCCGCTACCCCGAGTAGTCAACCCACGCAGGTACCCCCCGATTGCCGTGGGCG
The DNA here is from genome assembly GCA_034509425.1 of Eopsaltria australis. NCBI lineage: Eukaryota > Metazoa > Chordata > Aves > Passeriformes > Petroicidae > Eopsaltria > Eopsaltria australis. Next base: position 16,976 of record JAVTVJ010003981.1, read on the forward strand.
CGGGGGAGAAATCCGGGGTGCTAAAGACCCCGACCCGCGCGGGAAGACCACCGACCCCTTCTGTCCCGGGACGGGCCAACCCGAGACAGACCCTACCCTTACCCTCATTCCTAACCCCTCTCCCCCAGTCGCGCCTGTTGCGCCCAGTCCCCCCGGTTACCGTAGTTGCTTAGATTTTCTAACGGCGCCACATAAAGATGGCGACAAAGAAACACGAACTGCGCCACAGGATGGCGGGGTGACCGTTAGAGAAATGCCGCATTGCGGCATTTGCTGTTCGAAGTGCGCGCGCGCGGGAGATCGCGGCGAGGAACACCTAACCCCCTCCCCTAGTCCTACCCCCTTGGCGTCGATTGGTCACGCGTCGATCCCACCCTCTGCGGCGGGAGATCGCGGCGGGAAACCCCTAACCCCCTCCCCTAGCCCTACCCCCTTGGCGTCGATTGGCCACGCGTCGGTCCCACCCTCTGCGGCCGGAGATGTCAATCCGACGGGTCCCCTCCCGCCTTCCCTGCTCCACCCCCCAACACCCTCCACCCCTGCCGTCGCGCACCCCGCCCACCTTCCTGTCTCGTCCCCTGGGAACCCCGCCCCCCTTCCACTTTCCCACGCCCAGGCTTCCAGTTCCCACGGGTCTGAGCCGGGAGGGGGGACGACGGAGGCTTGCCAAGCCTTCGCAGCTGCAGCCATTCCATTCGCTGCTCCAGTTACATACAACCAGCAAGGGTTAAACCCACGGTGGGAACCACTGTCGCAGTGGATCATTAAAGATATTTGTAAGGCAGGAAAGGATTTTGGGCGAAATTCATCATATTTTAAAAGTCTAGTTAATGCAACCTTCGAGTCATCCACCCTGGTATCAAAAGACATTAAGAATTTAATGACAAGTTTACTATTAGAACCCCAATATTGGGTGTGGGAGAAGAAGTGGAGAACTCCACAAGCTGCTTGAGATATACAAAAGAGACCCTAATAAAGAAGCACTTACTATGGATCACCTAGCGGGTGATGGGAACTTTTCTAAGCCCCAAGATCAAGCTGCGAACGTGCCAGAGGAGGTGTTGCATGAAATCCAGAATGTGGCAAAGAGGATTTTGTTTAGTATTCCTGTAGACCTGGCACCAATTAAAAGCTATGCTGATATCAAGCAGGGACCCAATGAAAGCTTTGTAATCTTTGTAGACCGCCTTCGCGAAGCGATGGCTCGGACAATTACTAATCCCGATCTGCTACGGGAAATGCTTCTAGAAATGGTAAGGCAGAACGCTAATGAGGACTGCCGCCGTATCATAGATACCCTACCCGCCGAACCACCCCCTTCCATTGACTTAATTACTGAGAGGTGCTCTGAGATCTGGGAAAAACCAGCCAAAGAAACTAGAGATTCCCATCCAAGGGTCAAACCCACCGTGTTTACCACTGAAACGGACACTCGTCCCAAACCGAAATGCTTTAATTGTGGGCTCCCTGGACACTTTGCTAAAAACTGTAAAAAGCCAAAACCATCAGCGCCGAAACCAATGTCTAACAACAATAATACTAATGCCACTGCACCCCCGAGCACAGTGTCGTTCCAGCAGCCACCGACATCTCAAAATGTCGTGATGCCGCCATGGATGATGCCCCCGCTGGCGTTTCCCTGGTGGACCCAAACGTCAACCGGTATGTTCCCCACTCCGGGAAACGGGGATGGGAGCGTGGAGCAGCGTCACGCTCCCCAGCCAACAAATTAAAGTCTGCAACCAGCGGGAGCTCCGTGCCATCCCCATCGCGAACTTTAGAAACACCCGATGGAGCGCCGGAGCGAGAGGTATGTTACCGATATGACATCGTCACTGCTTTTACCTTGCATTTAGTATCGGGGGAATTCCAGCACGTTGCAGTGACTCTGAAACACCCACCCCCACACTCAATGACTGTATTATTAACCGGAGACTCTTCTCGGGGACCTCCAAGAATCTATGTTATTCCTGAAATTAGAGACTACCGCCCAGGGAAGAACCTGTCTTTAGCTATATGCCCAAATACAACTCCCTGGTTTCTTCCCAAAAATACATGGATCGGGCAAGCCATCGTTTTACCTGACTGCCTGCCAAGAGATCAACGTACCCCATGTATTTGGTGGACCGAGGTTGTCGGAAAAGACAAACCTATCATAGACTGTAAAATAGACAATGGGAGATCTTCCTTTCACAGTTATGGACTCTTAGACACAGGTGCTGATGTTACTATCATTTCACAAGCTGAATGGCCCAGAGAGTGGGGAACCAAGGAAGCCTCCCAAGGCCTTTGTGGTGTAGGAGGCCCGGTTGCCCCAAAAAAGAGCACCTCCAACATCATAATCCAAAGCCCTGATGGACATACGGCCTCAGTTAAACCCTTTGTCCTTCCCCTAGGGTTCAAGTTGATAGGCAGGGACGTAATGTCCCAATGGGGGGCGACCCTAGAAATTCCCCGAATACCACCGAAGGGGGATTTCTAGGGGGGGTCACTGCTGCACGCACCACCCCTGCCATTAAATGGCTGACTGATCAACCAGTCAGGGTGGAGCAGTGGCCCCTAAGAGATGACAAACTGCGTGTTTTGGAACAACTAGTTGAAGAACAGCTAAAAAAAGGTCATCTAGCGCCCTCCTCAAGCCCCTGGAACACCCCAGTGTTTGTCATCAAAAAGGCGGGGAAGGACAAATGGCGACTCCTCCATGACCTCCGCGCTGTTAACAAGGTCATGGAGGAGATGGGCCCATTACAGCCTGGCCTCCCGTCACCGTCAATGTTACCAAAGGGATGGCCAGTTGCCATTATTGACATAAAGGACTGCTTTTTTAGCATTCCCTTGAATCCAGCTGACGCGCCCAGGTTCGCCTTCTCTGTTCCAAGGAAAAACAGAGAAGCGCCGATGAAGAGATACCATTGGCTAGTACTGCCCCAGGGAATGAGGAATTCCCCGGTAATATGCCAATGGTACGTCTCCGAGGTGCTTTCTCCCATTAGGAAGGCGTACCCCAAAGCACGGATAGTCCATTACATGGACGATGTTTTAGTGTGCGCGCCAGAAAAGAGTTTGCTGGACACGACCCTGACCGCTGTCGTCGAAGCCATCCAAGCTGCGGGAATGGAAATTCAGACAGAAAAAATCCAATACCAAGAACCCTGGAAGTATCTAGGTGTTAAAATTACGGAGAGAACAATCGTCCCGCAGCTTCTTCAAATAGAGCAGAACCCCAAGACACTTTGACAATTACACCAGCTTTGCGGATCTATCAATTGGATCAGACCCCTTCTAGGACTGCAGATGGCAGAACTTGCGCCGCTGTTCCAGTTGCTTCGAGGTGGACACGCGTTGGACAGCCCCATTGAGATTACCCCTGAGGCGGCGCGGGTGATTGATAAGGTATTGTTTACCATCAAAACACGAAGGGCACATCGCACCAACCCTGACCTCCCATTTAGATACATTATCTTGGGAAAGACACCATCATATTATGGGTTGGTATTTCAGTGGGACAAGGGGGCTAAAGATCCACTCTTAATCATAGAGTGGGTGTTCTTGCCCCACTCTCCGTCCAAAACTATCTTGAGGCCACAAGATTTGGTGGCAGAGCTCATTACACGAGCTCGGCGGCGGCTTCGCACCCTGGCGGGGTGCGACTTTACATGCAGAACAATCCCCTGGAAATTAGATCAATTTGAGAGTGTTTTGCAAGAAAGTGAAACCCTTCAATTAGCCTTGGACAGCTACATTGGCCAAATTGAAAGCAAAAAACTAAAACATGATTTGTTTAACACCTCGTTTCAATTGGCTCCCAAATTCGTACAAAGTAGAACCCCAATTCACGACGCTGTGACGGTTTTCACTGACGGCTCTGGGTCATCTCACAAGTCCATTTTGACTTGGAGAGATCCAGTTTCCCTCGAGTGGGACGAGGAAGTTCACGTTGTGGAGGGCTCTCCACAGATCGCTGAACTGGCCGCAGTCGTCAGAGTGTTCGAAAGGTTTCAAGAGCAACCTATCAATCTGGTAACTGATTCGGCTTATGTGGCCGGAGTAGTGTCCAGGGCAGAACATTCTTTACTGAAGGAGGTACCAAACCAGAAACTATTTGGCCTGCTTGCGAGACTGATTGAGCTCCTGTCCCACCGCAAGCACCAATATTATGTTATGCATGTGAGGTCGCATTCAGGCCTCCCTGGTTTTATCTCAGAGGGGAATGCGAGGGCCGACGCCCTGGCGATGCCTGTCATGCAGTGTAACATCCCAGACATCTTTGCACAGGCACGCCTGAGCCACCAATGTTACCATCAAAATGCGCCGGCCCTCCGGAGAATGTTTGGTCTTTCTCTGGAGCAGGCTCGCGCCATAGTGGCCACATGCCCGAGTTGTCAATCTTTCCAGATACCATCATTTAACCAAGGAGTAAACCCAAGGGGGATCAATTCTAACGAGATCTGGCAAATGGACGTAACCCACTTCTCTCCCTTTGGCAGGCTCAAGTATGTTGATGTATCAGTAGACACGTTTTCAGGAGCAGTATTTGCGTCTGCCCATATGGGAGAGAAGGCACGAGATGTCAAAAGACACCTAACAATGGCATTCTCTGTGCTGGGAGTCCCGAAAGAAATCAAGACTGATAATGGCCCTGCATATACCTCCGCTACCATCAGAGGATTTATGCAGGGCTGGGGTGTCAAACATACTACCGGCATTCCTCACTCTCCTACTGGGCAAGCCCTAGTAGAGAGGAAACATCGAGATTTGAAAAGGCTCCTTGTACAACAGCGGGGAGAAGCAGAGGGAAAGTCGCCCATTGAGCGCCTCTGCAAGGCTCTAATAACTCTAAATTTCCTAAATTGCTCCGAAAGTGAGCCGACTCCCCCCCGTATTTAGACATTTTACGAATTCGGCCCGAAGTAAATCGGCAGAACGTCCACCAGTGTTGTACAAGGATCCTGAAAGTCAGCAAATTATGGGGCCAGCGCCGCTAATCGTCTGGGGAAGGGGATACGGTTGTGTCTCCACCCCAGGCGGACCGCGCTGGCTCCCGGCAAAAAATATTAAGCCTTTCAGAAAGGAGTGCTATGACCCCTCCACGACACCTGGACAAGACGACTCGATGGCGTGGAAGCGTCGAAAGAAGAAAATACAACATCCACAACGAAAAGATCCAAAGATGATGGACCTAAACCAACCTGCTATTCTCGCAAGAAGAAACAGCATTTAAAAAGACTTTAATGCCCTTAAATACCTCCCTCCCCCATTCCTACCCCTTCCCTGAGACCCCTTCTTACCTTTCCCTCTCCCTAAGACCTCCTCCTACCTAGTGTTAGAGTGGTAAAGAGGGGAGATGGGAGGGGAAAGACGTCAGATGAGGGAAAGGAAGTCATCAGTAAATATTAGGTGCTGTACTTACCCCTCAATCATGTGTTTTACTTACCCCAGGAAAAGCGGTAACGATGGTGAGAATCCTTGGAGCCCTCGAGCCTGTGCGAGTCATCCTTTTGTTTGCTGCCATAACATCCCTAACACCGACAAGCAGAGGTTGGCTAGTCCAACAGCCCAGAGAGAACGTTTGGGTAACGCTCGCCAAGGCGTTGAAACAAGATAGCATGTGTCTGAGCATGCATTCCGCGAACGATCCCATGTCGACTTGCCTAGTAGGTATCCCCCTGCGAAGAGATGACACCTCCTTCGCAGGTAAAAGGCCCGAACCAGTTGACACCTGGGACGCGCGGATGAAGACCCTCCCACATGCACCAGAGGAACCCCAAGAATTGGCGCTGTTGGGGTCCTCCAAAGCAGACTTTTGTATTAGCTTTGATTACTTCCCTAGTTTAGAAGATGCCAAGAAATTTGGAGGATATGGTAAAATTCCATACAAATATGTGCATCCCCTAAAAAGATCCGTTTACAGTTTTGAAAATTGGTGTAACTATACTATGAGATCTGTCTCCAACCGGTCCAAGTCCACGCCAGTCCCGAAGACTCTCCCCTCCGGTGTGTTTTTAATCTGTGGGGATAGAGTCTGGGCCGGGATTCCGTCCCGTCTTTCAGGTGGGCCATGCACGTTGGGCCAACTCACCCTCATGACCCCCAACAAGACTCAAATTTTGGAATGGAGAAAATTCTATAATTTGACCCGTCAAAAAAGATCACTCGAAACTTGGGACGAAAATTGCAATTCGGCTGTTGAACATTGGAGTTTTTCAAAGAGGGTGGCTGCCTCCATATTCGTGCCCTGGGTGGCGGCAGCTAAGGCCTTGGGGGAATTAGGCCATTTAGAGTGTTGGCTTGGCAGACAAGCCAACCTCACGTCCCGGGCATTGACCCAACTGTTAGAAGATGAGGACACTACTAGGCACGCCACCCTGCAGAACAGGGCGGCGATTGACTTTCTCCTCCTCGCACACGGGCACGGGTGCGAGGACTTCGAAGGGATGTGTTGTCTTAACTTGTCGTCCAACGCGAAGAGTATTCACGCAACGCTCCAGGAAATGTGCGGGCACATAGGCCAACTGAAAGCTGAGAGTAAAGACTGGCTCCAACACATGCTAGATGGACTTGGACTTTCTTCGTGGGCTCTTGGGCTGATAAAATCCTTGTTGTGGATTCTCGTTATTATCGTTATCGTTTTGCTGTTGTTTGTATGTTTAAAAAATGTTGTAGTAAGTTTACTCAGAAAAACGTTCTTAGAAAAAAGAAAAGGGGGAGATGTAGGAGTGGTAAGCATGGAATTAAAACCCCAGAAACCCCGGGAGAATTCGTGGTGGAAAGATCCTGGTTCCACCCCCAGGATAAAGACGTCTGGGGTATAGTCTGAATGCTGACCACTCCTATGACTCCTCCTCGTTGCTTGTCACTGGTTTTCCCGTTCGTCTATCCAAGTTTGATCCTTTCCCTTCTTCCAGAGAGTTCTCAGTTCTGTACATTGTGATTTGTCTGTTGCCGGTTACCCCCCCCCGGTTCCTTACCATTGGAAGTAGACCCCTGTCCCTTCCCCAACTCCACCCCTTCGGTCGTTCCCTATTGGCCCTCATGTTCCGTTATGTACCCTTGCATGAGCTAGCTCGAGGCTCTTCTGCCCCGGGATTGAGAGCAATAAAGTACTCTGTTACCCAAGGCGAGAGTCCTCCCTGATTCTCCGCGGCACCCCAGGAAAATCCTAGGATCCTCCGATGCTCCCTCTCTCCTAGGAGACGGCTAGTCTCCCACGTCTGTCCAGCGAAAGCTTAGGACATTCGTGGTCCGCTGGGAGGGGACGGGGCAACCACCGGCAGGAGGCTCCCGGGACGGCCGAGCTGCCGTGCTGTTGTTCTTGAACCAGGTCGCCTGCCTTCTTAGCAGAAGGCAACAGCATACCCTCTTCCCCGAACAATAAGTCGATAGGGCCCTTTCACTTGTCCACTTTCAAGGTCCTTAACCAGCACTTGTGGTTGTTCCTTTAATTTGGCTTGAGTCGAATTAGAAAAATGCCGAAACACGGGGGGGACAGGTTCAGCGAACGAATTGTTTAAAAAGTTGATGGTAAAAAGAGCTTTACAAAGGCGCTCTATAGGTGATAAATTTTCTGTTCCTCTTTGCTGCTGGTTAAGGAGCTTTTTGATGTTCTGGTGGGTGCGTTCTACAATGGATTGACCTGTGGGAGAGTGAGGGATGCCAGTAACATGTTTGATTCCCCATTGTTGAAGGAATTCTTTAAACTTGTGGGAAGTGTATGCGGGCCCATTGTCAGTTTTTATTTCTTGTGGTGTCCCCAGCATAGAGAAGGCCATCATGAGATGCTTCGTGACATCTTTTGCTTTCTCACTAGTGTGAGCAGAGGCAAAGACTGCTCCTGAGAAAGTGTCTACAGATACATGCACAAATTTTGACCGTCCAAACTGGGCGACGTGAGTGACATCCATTTGCCAAATCTGGCAACTGTTGAGTCCCCGGGGGTTCACTCCTGGATTTAAGGAGGGGATTTGGTATTTCTGGCAGTTTGAGCAGGTAGCTCTTATTGCTCTAGCCTGCTCAAGGGAAAGGTGAAACATTCGCTTGAGAGTTGGGGCATTTTGATGAAAAAACTGGTGGCTGAGTTTGGCTTGTGCAAAGCTATCAGGAACACTGGACATTTGCACTGGCATAGTTAGGGCATCCGCCCTGCGGTTTCCCTCAGCAATGAATCCAGGGAGATCTGTGTGCGATCTCACGTGCATGACATGGAAGGGGTGCTTTCGATGTGACAACAGATACACTAATCTTGAGAGCAACCCAAAGAGTTTTGGGTGGTCTACTTCTTTGAGGAGTGAGTGTTCTGCTCTAGCAGTAATTCCGGCCACATATGCTGAATCTGTGACCAAATTTAGAGGTTCCTGGAATTTCTCAAACACTCTTACAACAGCTGCTAGTTCTGCAATTTGTGGGGATCCTTCTACTACTTGAACTTCAGATTCCCACTCCTGAGTCTCTGGGTTTTTCCAGGTCAGTACTGATTTATGAGAGGACCCTGAGCCATCTGTAAAGACTGTCAGGGCATTTAAGGGTGTTTTACTTTGGAGGAATTTGGGTGCCAAATTGAATTTAGTATTAAAGAGATGGTGTTTTAATTTGTGACCTGTGATTTGGCCTGGATAACTGTCGAGGGCTAGCTGGAGGGGCTCATTGGTCTGGAGTAAATCCTCTACATCTTTCATTCGCCAAGGAACATAAATCCATGAAAAATCACACCCTTCTAGGGTGCGGAGTCTTTTTCGGGCTCTTTTAACCAACTGAGCAACCAGTTCTTGTGGTGTTGTAATACTTTTGGAAGGCTGGTGTGGAAGAAAAACCCACTCTATGATGAGAAGTGAATCTTTCAACTTCTCGTCCCATTGAAATATCAGTCCATGTAGGTGTGGTACCTTTCCTAGTATGATAAACCTGAAAGGCAGTTCTGGAGCTGTCCGATGCGCTTGCTTGGAAGAGAGCGCTTGTTGCACCTTACCAATAGCGTCCCTGGCTTCCAGAGTGATGGAAATTGGCGAGTCCAGACCTTTGCCTCCTTTCAGAAGCTGGAACAAGGGGGCGAGGTCTTCTGTTGTCAGACCCAGCAGAGGACGAACCCAGTTGATGGACCCACAGAGTTGGTGTAGGTCCCGTAGGGTCTTGGGGTCGTCCTGGATGACGAGTTGCTGGGGTGCGATGGTTCTTTCGCCAATGCAAATGCCGAGGTACAACCAAGGGCAGGTGTGTTGAATCATTTCAGATTGAATTTCCATGCCTGCACCTTCGATGGCTTTCACAGTCTCTTTCAGGGTGGTGTCTAGATATTCTTTTTGAGGGGCACAAACTAATATGTCATCCATGTAGTGAAGAATGATTGCTTTGGGGAAGGCTTTTCGAACAGGTGATAGGATTTTGGAGACGTACCACTGGCAGAGAACGGGGGCGTTCACCATACCCATGGGTAGTTTTTGCCAGTGATACCGCTTCATTGGGGCTTCCCGGTTGACTGAAGGGACTGAGAAAGCAAAGCGAGGAGCATCGCGAGGGTTAAGAGGGATACTGAAAAAGCAGTCCTTGATGTCAATGACTACCAAAGGCCACTCTCGGGGGAGCATAGAGGGCGATGGGAGACCTGGCTGCAATGGACCCATTTCTTCTATCACTTTATTGATCTCTCGCAAATTGTGGAGAAGCCTTCACTTGTCTTTTCTGGGTTTTCGTATCACAAAGACAGGGGAGTTCCAAAGGCTGTCTGTTGGAACGATGTTGCCTTTGGCAAGCTGTTCTTCTACCAGGGATTCGAGGGCGCTTAATTTTTCCTTGGAGAGGGGCCACTGTTCCACCCTGATGGGTTTATCAGTTTTCCAAGTCAGGGCTGGGGTGGAGCGCCTCTCAGTGGCCCCGATTAAAAATTTGTGGCAGGAGGTGGTATTTCTATCCGGGTTCCCCACTGTGAGGGGAGATCCCTGCCCCATAGGGTGAAGCCTGATGGTACCACAAAGGGCTTGACGGAGGCTATGTGACCATCAGGTCCCTCTATGGAGATTGAATTCATGCTCCTCATGGAAGGAGAGGTTCCCCCAATACCAGAAACTGTCCCTGTAGAAGGTCTCAGAGCCCACTGCATTGGCCAATCTGCCTTGGAGATGATGGTAACATCCGTTCCTGTGTCTATCATCCCATCTAGATAAGTTGTGGCTTTTCCATTGGTCAATTTACAGCTGAGAGTTGGCTTGTCTTCTCCAACAACCTCAGCCCAGTAAGTGCATGGGGTTCGATGGAGTCGAGGAAAGTCTCTAGGTAGCACTGTGGCCTGTGCTACCCAAGTCCATTGTGGAAGAAACCAGGGGGTGTTTGTGCAAGTGACTGTGATCTTGAAATTCATACTGGGGGACACAGTGTGGATTTCAGGTAACACAAACAGTTCTGGTGGTCCTCTCAATGAGTTTCCCACCACTAGAATGTCAGTTCGAGAGTCGATGTTTCCTGAAACTGAAACTGTGATATGATGGAATGTGGGTTTGGTGAAATTGTTGGCAGTTGCACTCACCATGTTCAGACGCGGGGCCCAGGTGTTTCCAGGTGCTGGTGGTTTCGCTGGGGACACGATGGCAGGGATCGGTGTTGCAGCCTTTAGTTTTGTGTCAGCGCGTGGTGCTGCCCCACGCTCGTTGTTCAGTTTCCCGGTTGCTGAGGAGTTTCTGGACCTGTAAACGGCTTGGAAGGGTTGTTAATTTTTCGAGGTTTGGGACAGTTCTTTGCAAAATGGTGAGGAGACCCACAGTTGAAGCATTTGCGGGTGTCTTCATTATTGTCTGCTGTCACAGCGGCACATACGGTTTTCTTGGGTGCTCCCTTAACTGGAAGTTGTTGGGGGGAAAAGTCTGTTTGTTCAGGCATTATGTCAGCACAAAGCTCTAGCATTTGAGCAATTGTTGGCTTTGGATTTCGTGGCAAGGTTTGGAGGAGTCTTTTACATTCTATGTTTGCATTTTCTTTAGCTAGTGATCTTATGAACTCTTTTTGCAAGTGTGGATCTTCTATTTGTTTCATTACTGCCCCTCTTAATCTTTCTAGAAAGTCTACAAAGCTCTCATCAAGCCTTTGCTTGATTGCAGAATAACCATCTGAAGGGGCAGCAGAGGAAGGCAGGCACAATAAAGCTCTTTTTGCTGCGTTTTTAATATCCACTAGAACTGCTGGTGGCAAGTGAGTGGCTTGGTCTCGAGGTTTGCTCATGTCTCCTTGGCCACAAAGGTGATCTAGGGCTAAAGTAGCTGTTTGGTCATTTGCCTTGTAAATAGGTAAAAGTTCTTTTAGTTTTTCTTGCCATGTTCTTTCCCAGAGCCAGAATTGAGTTTCATTTAAGATACCAGACATCAACGTTTTTATATCATATGGTACTAGGGTTTGAGTTTCGAAAGTCAGGGTTAAAATGTTTTTAAAATATGACAATTCCCAGCCGAATTCTTTTGCAATTTTACATATCTCTTTGAGATTTTGAAAGCCCATCGGTTGCCATTGTGGGTTGTCCCCTTGGGGGTTGTATTGAACTGGGGCTGCAAAAATCTCGGTATTTGTGATTTGCTGATTGGTTTCTTGGTGGCATGTGGAGTGACTTCCACGAGGCAGTGAGGGTTTAAAAGCTCTGGTGACAGTGGTGTCCTGGTACAGTTCGTTTTGATGGGATAAGGGGGGTGTTGTTTCTTTGGGCAGTTGTTGCATCTGAGGCTGGGCAGTTAAGGGGTTCTTGGCGTGGGCTGTGGCACTTAGGACTCTGGGCGCTCCTGGGTATTGCGATAGCATTTCCCCCCCCTCCGGCGCTGGGCCGGTAGAGGATTGGGGCGTTGTCGCAGCACACGTCATTGGTGAGGCTGGGAGATGCGCGGCAGCCACTCCCCTGGCAGGGGCGGCACTGGTTTGTGCAGCGGCTGCGAGCGTCGGGTGTCCCTCTGCGCCCGCCCCCAGGGGCGGGACGGAGGCAGGCTCGACAGAGCTTATTACGGTCGCTGGGAAGATGGCAGAGGAGCATGCGTTGATCGCCGTGGGGGGTGCGGTCGCACTGGCCGCCGGGAAAAGTGGTGGCGGCGGCGGCTGTGGTGACAGCGCTGGCAGCGGCGGGTCGGGCGGTGGTCGCGGCAGCAGCGGTGGTTCTTACGCGGCTGCGCCGTAGGGACGGCTGGGCGCGGGTGCCGCCAGCGGGGCCGGGGCAGGGGCCGCCCTGGCGTGCAGCATGGACCCAAGCCAGGGCCAAACTGCCGGCGGGGGCGGCGTCATGGCTGGAAAGGACGGCCCCTGCGATAGTGGGATTGGAAGAGCGGTGGGGGGTGCTGCCGGCGGAGCTAGTTCGGGTGGCGGCACTGCCCCACTTGGCGGTGCCGCTCCAAGCCTGGGCCAGGCGACCGACAGGGGCTGCGCCGCTCCCTGTGCAGCTCCGGCACCAGGCAGCGCTGTGCCGGCCATGACAGGGGCTGGCGTGGCCGCAGCAGACTCTCCCGCCGCGGCCGGTACAGGGGCCGGGGACAGCATCAGCCAGGGCCACCCGGGCGGCAGCGGCACGGCCTGCAGTCCCATGGCTGCGAGCAGGAGCGGCCAGGGCGGGGCCGCCCTTTCCGCAGCTGCAGGGGGTGGTTTCGCAGCGGCGGGCGTTTGCAGCGCCGACGCCATCAGTGGAAGCTCCGCCTCTGTAGGAGGAGGAACGGTAACGAACTGCGAATGGTGTGGCTCTGTGGGAGGGCTGAGGGAGGTGCCGGGGGCGGGTTTGCCTTGCAACTCGGCCCTGCCTGCACTCTGCGGGCTGGGTCCGGCTTCAGCAGCCGCATGGCCGGCGCCATCTTGCCTCATTTTTCTTTTGTGTCCATGGGGGTTTGAAATTGTGAGAGTTTTGGGACTTGGAGGGGGACCAAGGGGGGGCGGGAAGGACTCGGCCGTGGGTTGGTGAAGCTCGGGGGAGGACCGGGGGGTTTGGGGGGGTTCTTGGAGATTATTGTCGCTGTTCTCATCCTCACGCCGCGGTTTTACAAGGGGATGGGAGGATGGTGGGGTGGGGGGGGCGGGGCAGGGACGCATGCACGTTCCGAACTTTTCTCCTTCTCTACTAAAACTTCACAAATTAAAATGAGCAAGGGAAAATACAGTCGTAATGAATTATCTCCTGTCTTTGAAAGACGCGTAAGTCTTTCCCCGACCCGATCCCAGATATCAAGGGATTTTATGGAAGAGGGAGAAACAGAGGGGTGATAAAGAAACACCAACTTAGTAAAGCGCTTCAAGAGCTTTTTACTGAAAGCTCTGTTAGCAGATTTTAAGATGCTTTTAAGTTGGTGATAAACCTCACGTTCAGGACATAATAACTGTGTACCCATCCTGAATAATTCTCCCTGCCTGGACTATCCCGAAGTAAAACCCAGCCCAAATACTACCTGAATGGACCCTTGACTGATCCCTTGCTGTTTCCTGGTTTCCTCGGTGACTGCAGTCCAAAGCAGAGCCTTCAGCTGGTCTGAGCCTTCTTCTTTAGTGTTGAAGGTTTTCAGACGCCCCGTCTGAAAGTGCTAATAGAACTCAGCACTTCTTCTGGGGAGCAGCAGTCCAACGGGTGAGCTCCTGACCACAGGGTGGACAGGGACACTCTTCTAGGGCTTGAGTTCTTCTCAAGACCAGACGTTGGGCGCCACTTATAGCTCGCTGGTTTTTCTGTCCAGCCTGGCATTGCCACGACAGATTCCAGCTGGCTATATTTCCAGGAATGCCCCTGTCCCTAGGGCACTCTGGCAGCGTCCCGTAGACACTTAGCCAGAGAAACTGCGGCCTGCGGTGTGGTGCAGGAACGGTCCAGTTTAGCTATCAGCTGAAGATGAATAACGAGAGGGCTCTTGGAGTGCCTTTAATTCTGAGTGGATTTATTGCAGAGTCTTCACACAGAGGAGAGGCAGGGTCCAAGAGAGCGAGGGGCCCTCAGACACAGCCTTAAGAGTTAGCACGTACCACCAATCACCAAGGGGTTTGGGGGAGTATAGGGAAGGTTCAGGGTTACCTTGTCCTATGGGATAGGGAAGGAAAGGGGCCCAGGAGATAACAGGGAATAGAACAAAGGCTCTTAGGGGGAGGGAGGAGATGATGGACACTAGCAGTGGCTACTCTGGTTTGTCCTGGGTTAAACCATGGTCACTTCACTTTCCAGGGGTTTCCTATCTCCTTGGAACTTTCTCCACCAGTTATCTTTCTCCTTTTCTAAGTCTTCTCCCCCTGAGGTTTCTAAGGACACATCCACAGCAGCTACAGACCACCGATAAGCCGGTGAAGGTGGAGCAGTGGCCCCTTCCTGCTGACAAATTGCTCATCCTTGAGGAACTTGTAAAAGAACAACTTGCGAAAGGGCACATAACGCCGACCAATAGCCCGTGGAACTCCCCGGTCTTTGTCATCCGCAAGGCTGGCAAGGACCAGTGGAGACTCCTTCATGATTTAAGAGAGATCAATAAGGTGATCGTTGAGATGGGCCCACTCCAACCTGGCCTTCCGTCTCCCACAATGCTCCCCCGAAAATGGCCTTTAGCAGTCATCGACATAAAAGTCTGCTTCTTTTCTATTCCATTACATCCAAACGACACTCCAAAGTTTGCTTTCTCAGTTCCCAGTGTCAACAGGGAAGCCCCCATGCAGCGCTACCATTGGAAAGTACTCCCCCAGGGAATGGTTAACTCCCCTGTGCTTTGCCAATGGTACGTCGCTGGGGTGCTCTTGCCCGTGAGAAAGTCATTTCCTAGAGCCAGGATTCTACATTACATGGATGATGTCTTAGTTTGTGCCCCAAATAGACAGTACCTAGAAGAAGCTCTGTCAGCCACCATCAGAGCCATCGAGGGTGCTGGGATGGAAGTGCACCCAGACAAAGTTCAACGTGTTTGTCCATGGGTGTACCTTGGTTTCCGCATCTCGGAGACGACCATCGCTCCCCAGCAGCTGGAGATTCAAGACGACCCAAAGACCCTCCGTGAACTACATCAACTGTGCGGATCCATCAACTGGATCCGGCCACTGCTGGGTTTGTCAACAGCCGACCTCGCCCCTCTCTTCCAACTGCTATGAGGCGGCGAGAGACTTGACACTCCACAAGTCATCACCGCGGAAGCCAAGGGAGTAATCCAAAAGGTCCAACGTGCACTTTCCACCCAACAAGCCCATAGGACGGACCCAGACCTTCCGTTCCGTCTGGTCATACTCGGCAGGACACCCAGGTACCATGGTCTAATATTTCAGTGGGACGGAGGGAGAAAAGACTCACTACTCATCATAGAGTGGGTCTTCCTCCCACATCAACCGTCCAAGAGTATTTCAACGCCACAGGAACTGGTGGCAAAACTTATCAAGAGAGCAAGACTCAGGCTCCGTACCCTTGCAGGGTGCGATTTTGTTTGCATACATGTACCTTGGAAGCTGGAGGATTTTGAAGATGTAATTAAAACCAATGAATCCCTCCAGCTAGCTCTAGACAGCTATACCGGTCAAATTAGTGGTCACAAGTTAAAACATCCACTTTTTAATACTGACTTCCATTTGGCTCCCAAATTTCTTCTTAGCAAAACACCAATAAAAGACGCTCTTACAATTTTTACCGACGGCTCTGGATCCTCTCACAAGTCAGTCTCGACTTGGAAGGATCCAAGGACTCAGAAATGGGACTCTGATGTCCGTGTGGTAGAAGGATCCCCACAGATTGCCGAGCTAGCTGCCGTCGTGAGAGTGTTTGAGAGGTTCTCAGAACCTCTGAATTTGGTCACTGATTCGGCATATGTAGCTGGTATAGTCCTCAGAGCTGAGCATGCCCTTTTGAAAGAAGTTGACAACCCGAGCTTGTTTAGTTTGCTCTCGAGACTGGTTTATCTGTTGTCCCATCGAGAGCAACCGTATCAGGTTATGCACACAAGAGCGCACACTGACTTGCCAGGCTTTATTGCTGAGGGCAATAGAAGGGCAGATGCCTTGGCCATGGCCGTGCGCATGGCCAACACGCCAGACATGTTTAACCAAGCCAAGCTCTCTCATCAGTTCTTCCATCAAAATGCTCCTGCCCTCCGGAGAATGTTCCATCTTCCTCTGGAGCAGGCACGAGCAATCGTGGCAACATGTCCTTCTTGCCAAAGATACCAAATCCCCTCGCTATACCCTGGGGTCAATCCACGCGGATTGGAGAGCTGCCAAGTGTGGCAGACTGATGTTACACATTTCGCCCCCTTTGGCAAACAAAAGTACATTCATGTCTCTGTTGACACGTTCTCCGGCGCAGTGTATGCCTCTGTACACACCGGAGAAAAATCCAAAGACATGACCAGGCACTGGTCAATGGCGTTCTCAGTATTAGGCTCCTCTAAAGAAATTAAAACAGATAACGGACCAGCGTACAGGTCAAAAAAGGTACAGGAATTTCTGCAACAGTGGGGAATCAAACACCTCACAGGCATACCCCACTCTCCCACAGGCCAAGCAATTGTCGAAAGAACACACCAACATATAAAACGGATCCTTCAACAGCAACGGGGAGAAACAGAAGGACAGACGCCCATTGAGCGCCTCTGTAGGGCTCTTTTTACCCTCAACTTGTTAAATTGCTCAGCAAAAGAGCCCGTTCCCCCTGTGTTCCGGCACTTCACTAATTCGACCCAGGCCAAATTAAAGGAACAGCCGCTGGTGTTCTTCAAGGACCCGCAAAGTAGACAAAAGGTGGGACCAGTTTGACTCATCGTGTGGGGGAGGGGATATGCTTGTGTCTCCACTCCAGAGGGACCGCGCTGGATCCCAAGCCGAGACATCAAGCTGTACCAAGAGCGCCCACCAGAACAGACCTGGACGACTCTACCAACAGACGCTGCTCCACAGAGATCAGCGTGGAAGAGAAGGAAAAAGAAGACTCCAGACTTCGGCAGCGATCAAGAAGATCAAGGAGAACGAGAGGAGATCAACTATATACAAAGAAGAAACTTTCAGATTTACTGTCTATACCCAGCTCGTAAGAGTCTCCCCTCCGAGCAACCAGATCCTTTCATCCTCACCGAAACCTTTCTTTTTAATACCTTCCCCTTAGA
>JAVTVJ010003982.1:0-45488 GCA_034509425.1 Eopsaltria australis
TTGCTCACATGCAGATCTGAACCACTCAAATTTATTGTTCTTAAAAATCATCAACTATCTAAAAAACCAACTAAATTAAGCTTTTAAACTAGGCTTCTTGAAATCCTCTCAAGTGCAACCTGCAAGGTAAATGGGAAGATCTGGAAGTTATTACGTTTCCCTCCCTCAAAAAGCCCACCTAAAGACCCCGAAAATTCCAATAAACCCCCAAATAATCTCCCTGTAAGCCAAGCAGTCCCACGCTCTCGTCATGTCCGTGACCTGGATGCACCACTTGACTTTGGGAAGGACTGTGGGTATGGAAAGCAGCTGGAATGAGTCAAGCCACAGCTTGAGAGCAGTGCATCCACTCAGAGACACCGAAGCGTGGGCCCTGTGCTTTGGAACAACCACTGCCCTCTGCCCAAGGCCCTGCACGACTGCTCCAACAACCTGCGCTGAACAACAACCCCGCTCTGCCTCGGTGAGGGAAGGAAAATTGCTGATTTTATTCCACCTGGTATCCCAGCAGTCCTGACTCTCTCTCATCAGGCAGTTCCTCGGTGAAGCGTCTCTTTTGGCCCTGGGGATGGGGCTGCACCTGTGGCTGGGTCCCAGTTGGCATGGTGGTTTTGACTGGGGCAGCAGGAAGGAAAGGAGCGCTCAGAGGACTCTGCCAGGCACAAGTTGGAGAGAAAACACCAAAAAAAAAATTGATAAAATGCACGTAAAGTATTCATTCAGTGCAGTTCCATACGAAGGAGCAGAATACACAAATAGTTTCTCTAAATTTTAAGACAGTTTAGAGGAAAATTCACAATTGAAGAGGTAAAAAAAGTAATTAATTTACAGAATGTTCCCACCTCAAAGTGATCCCCATTTGTAACTCAAACTCATGCACCTACATTGGGGCATCACAGACTGTGAGGATGCTCCTCAGAAAGGAGCCCCCACCCCCTGAAAACATCCCTGAAAACAGGGAATAAGAAAAATGCAGTAGGAAGCAGCCACATGACAATTTAGTTGCTTAGAAGGAAGGACCAGCTAAACAATAACAAAAAAACCCCAAATATCCCCCATAAAAAAAACCAAAACCAAACCAAAAAAAACCCCAACCAAACAAAAAAAAACCACAAACAAACAAAGCAAAAAAAAAAAGCCCTAAAGAAGAATTCTCCATCTGGAATCAAGAAAACCTTTTCCTGCTGGTTAAGTGTCCAACTAGACAGCAAAGAGTGAACATACCTGGCCAGTGCTGGCTGGAGGCTGCACCTGAGGGATCGGGTACTGAGTGGGCACGGGCGGCACCGCCGTGGGCAGCGTTGGGAGGACTCCAGGAGCCAAGGGCACTGCAGGGGGGACAATCCCTGGCACCCCATAGGGGGGCTGGACAGGCTGCTGAGGAGGGGGAACCACAGGATAACCAGACTGGTAGCCATTGGAAGGGTAATAGGAGGGCTGGGAAGGGACGCTGTTGATGGTGGCCGGCTGGGTGAAGCCTGGGGAGAGAGGGAGAGAGAATTATCTCAGTTCTGCCACAGTCACCAAAATACCCAGCTTAGCTCCAGATGTTAAAAGCTGGGCTCTCAAGGCTGAGTTACTGCTGGTGTTTACCTGCCAAGGGAACTGCAGTGGTGATCTGGTTCACAAATCGGGAGTACTCGGCGTGAACCTGCAAAAGGATTTCAAAGATTGGACAATAAAAATGCATTTACAACATCAACCTTTATGCAGCTCCCCATAACCAGGGGAGGGAATGCTGATAACAGAGCACACTGTGCACAAGGACAGCAATAACCCAAACACAACAATGCACCCACCAAAACCCCCACAAACATCCCCCTGATCCTACTGGCCTCTGTGGCAGATTTGTGTAAATTAGGGGACAATCTTGCACAGGAAAGAGAGTGGCAAATTAATTACTACAACAGAGACTCAGAGAATAGAAAAGTTTCCAAATACTTTTAAAGAGGTTTCATAGCCCATACTCAATTATCAACTGAAAGACTGCCCAGGGCTTTATTTTAATTCATATAAAAGAAGCTGAGAAATTGAATTTTCTCTCTGTACATGTGAGAGGTTTTGTAGAATTTTTCTGCTGCACCAATCACTTTATCCTCCCTAAAGCAGCCAGTGCAGCTCTGGACATCTTGTAAAGCTACAGCAAGAGAAGCTGGAGCAATGAGCAAAAAGCAGGATTCTTTTATGTTTGCAGCCAGAAATTCCCTTGCTCTGCTCAGGAAGAATTTGTACTTCTCCCCCTAAAATTCCAGTACTCTCAGCTCCTCCCTGAGAAATGTTTGCTCCCTGTACAAGAATTAGACAGCAACCCTTGGAAGGAGAAACCTATGAGCAGAAATCTCATAATTAATTGTAAGAGCTACTCACGGTTTGCAACAGGTTCTCACACAGCTTTTTAGCAGCTGCCAAACCTTCTGGCTTTGGGTGACTGAAAATACACAGGAAAAAAAACCCTCGTAAGAACAAACTTTGCTGTCAAATTTGGGAGCTCCTTCAGCAATGCTGCTGTCAGAATTATCCCTTAAAGAAGAAATTCCTCCCTGTTGGGAGCTCCCTCAGCAATGCTGCTGTCAGAATTATCCCTTAAAGAAGAAATTCCTCCCTGTTGGGAGCTCCTTCAGCAATGCTGCTGTCAGAATTATCCCTTAAAGAAGAAACTCCTCCCTGTTGGGAGCTCCCTCAGCAATGCTGCTGTCAGAATTATCCCTAAAGAAGAAACTCCTCCCTGTTGGGAGCTCCTTCAGCAATGCTGCTGTCAGAATTACCCCTAAAGAAGAAATTCCTCCCTGTTGGGAGCTCCTTCAGCAATGCTGCTGTCAGAATTATCCCTTAAAGAAGAAATTCCTCCCTGTTGGGAGCTCCTCAGCAATGCTGCTGTCAGAATTATCCCTTAAAGAAGAAATTCCTCCCTGTTGGGAGCTCCCTCAGCAATGCTGCTGTCAGAATTATCCCTAAAGAAGAAACTCCTCCCTGTTGGGAGCTCCCTCAGCAATGCTGCTGTCAGAATTATTCCTAAAGAAGAAACTCCTCCCTGTTGGGAGCTCCTTCAGCAATGCTGCTGTCAGAATTATCCCTAAAGAAGAAACTCCTCGCTCTGAGGGTGGGGAGGCCCTGGCACAGGGTGCCAGAGAAGCTGTGGCTGCCCCTGGATCCCCTGGCAGTGCCCAGGGTTGGATGGGGCTTGGAGCAGCCTGGGACAGTGGGAGGTGTCTTTGTCCTTGGCAGGGGATGGAATCAGATGGGATTTTAGATCCCTTCCAACCCAAACCCTTCTGGGTTTCTAGGACTCTGCCCAATCACCTCTATCACTTTAGAGACACCTCTATTAAAGCCAAACCAGGTTCAAAAATCTCTCTCATTTGCATTAAGTCAGTCAAAACTAAGAACTCCCCCCAGTGATTAAACATTAAGCAACACTCCTGACTGGCCACTGGGATTTGTGATGGTTTTTAGGAACTCCCCCATACCTGATGTAGATGTACATGGGTTCAAAGGCTTCTCTGCCTGATGCTGGTTCTATGCAACCTGAGCCTTTCCCTCGAAGAAAGACTTTGGCACCAGTTTCAATCTGAATGTGCTGCAGGTAGGAGCAGCCAGGCCCTTCCACCTTCTCCTTCACGTTAAATGTGGGAACAGCATGTTCCAGCCCAACAAATAACTTGTCCTGGACATAATGCATCTGTAAACGAACAGCAAAAGCTCAATATTTCACTCTGACAGGATGCTCAATTCACTGAGGGCACACACCTCATTGCTGTGGGAGACAGAAGGGTTCAGTGTCAGATGGCGCAGTGAGCCCTGTGCTTTTCTGGAAGTAGGACTGCTCTCTCCATCCCTTTTCTTTTAGGAGGCCACTGTCACCTGAGTCTCACTCTCCAGACTCAGTCTTGTTAGCCCTCCAGTTTTCCCAATACAAGGTGGGGGTGATTTTTTTGGGGTGTTCTTTCATCTTTTGTCTCGTGGGTTTGTTATATTATTTTAATAAATAGCACGTGACATGTCTGCTTTGGAAAAGGTTAATCTTGTAATTAGGGATATTCAATGAAATCCACACCAACAGATCACTCACCCCTGACTGGAAGGGAGGTTTTTGGCCAACAGCTGGAGTTATCTGAGTGATAGGGGCTGGCTGGTGATAGACAGTGACTGTGGCTCCGTTGAACGTCGGGCTGGAGCCCGTGGCTGCTTTCACCACTCCGTTGGTAATGATCTCTTTGATTCTGTTAACAGCTCCTGGTTGAGAGAATAAGAAATCCATGCTGTGCCATCTCCCCAGAGTACGCAGACTGTGACATGACAGGGTTACTTTCCATATTCTGTGACAGAATTGCATCATCCAGCAGGGCCCAGGATCAGCATCCCGGTGTGGGATCACAAAGGATCCCCAGGGAATGGCTGGAGCTGTGCCAGGACAGGTTTAGGCTGGATACTGAAAAGGTTCTTCCCCCAGAGGGTGCTCAGGCACTGCTCAGGCTCCCCAGGGAATGGGCACAGCCCCAAGGCTGCCAGAGCTCCAGGAGCATTTGGACAATGCTCTGAGAGATGCACAGGGTGGGGTTGTTGGGGTGTCTATGCAGGGCCAGGGGTTGGACTGGGTGATCCCTGTGGGTCCCTTCCAGCTCAGGTCTCCTGTCAAGTATCAGAATTCCTTCTCCATTTCCACCCTGATAAAGCTTGGGCCAATGTTTTAAGGAAAGGCCAGGGTCCTGCACCAGGGAGGAACAACCCCAGGCAGCGGCAAAGGCTGGGGGTGACCCGCTGGGGAGGATCTGGGGGTGTCACCAAGCTGTCCCTGAGCCAGCACTGTGCCTTGGCGGCACAGGGGACAGTGGGGTCCTGGGGTGGATGAGGAAGAGCATTCCCAGCAGGTCAGGGAGCGATGCTGGCCCTCTGCCCAGCCCTGGCAGGCTCCTCTGCAGGGCTGTGTCCAGCTCTGGATCCTCAGCACAGCAGGGACAGGGAGCTCCTGGAGGGTGACAAAGATGCTGAAGGGCCTGGAGAGATCCGTGCCCAGGAAAGGCTGAGGGAGCTGGGGCTGCTCAGCCTCGAGAGGAGCCCCAGCCGAGAGGGGCCCTCAGCCCTGGCTGGCCCTGGGGGGCCGTGTCTGTTCCTGGGTGTCCCCTGTCCATCCCTGTCCATCCCTGTCCATCCCAGTCTATCCCTGTCCGTCCCAGTCCGTCCCAGTCCGTCCCTGTCCATCCCAGTCTGTCCCTGTCCATCCCTGTCCATCCCTGTCCATCCCTGTCCGTCCCTGTCTGTCCCAGTCCGTCCCTGTCCATCCCTGTCCGTCCCTGTCCATCTCTGTCCATCCCTGTCCATCCCAGTCCGTCCCTGTCCGTCCCTGTCCGTCCCTGTGTGCAGGGAGGGCTCAGGGCAGGGCCCAGGCTCTGCTCCAGGGCCCAGCAATGGCCCCAGAGCCAGGGGCAGGGACTGAGGCCAGGAATTGCCCCTGGAAAAGAGGCAGAACTTGTGCCCAGCCCTGAACTGAGCCCAGAGGGGCTGTGGAGTCTCCTCCCTGGGGACATCCCAGACCCATCCCAGCACAATCCCGTGCCCTGTGCTCTGGGATGGCCCTGCCCGGGCAGGGAGCTGGCACCAGATGGGACCCGCTGTGGTCCCTCCTTGCAGGAGGTGTCCCTGTCTCACACCTATTCCCATGGGATCTGGGGGTGTTATCAGTGAGATAAGAGCTGTACCTGCCCAGCAGCCCTGCCCACTGCCCCCACCTTCCTTGTATCTACCCAAAGTTCTGGTTTCCTGATGGATGCAGTTCATGGCACCTCAGGGATTTCTGAGCAGAGATCTTGATATCAATCTGTTATCACCACCAAGATGTTTATAGCACAAATCCAACAGAGCCACTCAGACAAACCCTTTATCACAACCAGGGAGAGAAAAAGGAGAACATTTTGTACTCACTGTCAACCAGCTCCCGTGTCTGACCCTGAACATGAAGATACAACGGACGATCTCTGGAAAGAAAAAAAGTCAAATATTCAATTAAACACACAGACAACACACAAGAATGGATCCAATCTAATTATATCACAGTCATTTCACACAGAAAATCTTCCATAAAAATCTGAAATGCCCTCCAGAATACAAATTCCTTGAGTATCACAGTGCTCAGGCAGAAAAGCTCTGCGCTGAAAATGTGATTCAGGAGTTGATGATGATTTATAAAAGTTACACCACTGAAAACTTTAATTAGCTTGTCCACATAAATGGTTCACTAATGAAAAACAGCAAGAAATTTGTATTTGGGGCGTTGCAGTGCTCTGTGGGGAGAAGCTCAGCACAGTGTGATCTGTCAGGGTGATGGCTGCTGTGGCTGTTCTCTCACCCCATCACTATCAGGCAGCCAGGACCATCAGAATGGCAAATTTACTGGTGACACTGCCCAAAGAGGAATCCCAGCACTCTGTCACCCGAGGAGAAAAGAAGCAGAACCTCCAAAAAGAAAAGAAATACAAACCCAGGTCCCACTTTGGCTTTCTCTTCTGCAGTCATGAACCTCCCTCGAGTGGAGACAGCTGCTCCACTCAGGCGACTGATCTGCAAGAAATGCACAGAGCCCAGTGACACACCTGCCAGCAACAAACAAGGCACCCTCAAAACACCAGAGCTTAAACAATCCTGCTGTGCAAAACCCCAGGAATCACGAATGAAGCGCAAAGAGGCTGAAGCTGGCTCTGAACTCATCGTGCAACGATTCAGTGAACAAACCAATGAACTGCTAAATGAACACAACGGGTTTTCTAGAAGGAAACAAGAGTTCACTGCCAGTTCTTTTCAGCTCCCGGGTTAACCTGATCTCCTCAGCTCACCTGGCAGGTCCAGCTGGTCAGTGTTATGTAAGCTCAGAGCTCACAGCAAAGGCAGCGTGGGACGTACCTCGTCCTGGGTCTGGCCCCTGGTCAGCAGGTTCCTGCACGTGAGGGGGACGTCGTTGATCTCCACCTCTGCCACCACAAGGTCATCTTTGCTTTTGCTCGTGGCTGGACCTTTTCCCAGAGCCTGCAGCTTCAACGAGAACCGTTGCAAAAGACCAGTGGGTGGAAAGCAGCGATGCCAGAAAAACAAAGCGAGTCCAGAGCTCGAGGAGCCAGCGTCCTTCCCGCTCGCTCCTCTCAGTTGTGGAGGCAAAACCTTTACAGGGATTAGTGGGAAGCACATTGCACCTGCTGCTTAATCTGCCTCCTCACAAGCCTGAGGCCAAATGAACACACCAGCTTTATTTTCAGCACATGTTAATGGAATAATTAGTGTTTCTGTTCTGTACATGATGCAGAACTGAGCTGGAGAGTTGCATTTTACACTCGAATTGGCAGCTCTGACAGAAACCTGAGTGACCAATGGAACATGTTCTTCATGTTTGTAGCTCCTGCTTCTCTCAACAGGCTTTACAGAGCGATGCCTTTTTGTGGTCTTAGGAAATAAAGGCTCAGACAGGGTCAGAGGGTTGGGGTTGTTTCCCTCGGGATTTTAATAGGATCCCATTCCATGGCTTCTGCCGTCCAGGTAGAACACAAAAGCCCCGTCCCCCTAATTGAGTGTACAATTAAAGACTCTACTCATTAGCAGATCTACCAGGAGGGCCCAAGAAGGGGCTGGGCTGGGCTCACTTCTAGTTTACAAAATCTGTCCTGCTAGGAGACCTTGAGGGCTCACAAAAAACAGAGTGTTTGGTCTCTAACTCTCCGTGGTTTCAGGGGTGTTTGGTCTCTAACTCTCCGTGGCTTCAGGGGTGTTTGCTCTCTAACTCTCCGTGGTTCCAGGGGTGTTTGGTCTCTAACTCTCCGTGGTTTCAGGGGTGTTTGGTCTCTAACTCTCCGTGGTTTCAGGGGTGTTTGGTCTCTAACTCTCCGTGGTTTCAGGGGTGTTTGGTCTCTAACTCTCCGTGGTTCCAGGGGTGTTTGGTCTCCCAGCCCTATAAACACCATGAAACCAGGCTGAACCATCACCTAAAGCATCACAAGTGTGCATGCTGATCCTTGTGAATGTAGGGAACAGTGTGAGAAATATTCAGGAGAAAAGCAGAAAAATCCTTCAGGCATCAAGAGACAGAGCTTGGAATTTCTGTTCAAAATCTGAACTCATCCACATTACATTCTGTAGAAATATTTCAACATTCCCCCCATCTTTTTTTAAGACAGGGTGTAATATTTCGTGCCAGGCTAAGAACTAAAAAGCCACAGGCACAGATTCAGAAGATACAGTGGAAGAGTTGGAGTTACCACAAAGACCTTTTCAATGCAGTCTTCAAAGAGTCTGAAATTAATGTTGGGGACATAAAGGTAAAGCAAGACTCTGTGAAGAAAGAGAATCTTCCAGTACCACCCATCCACTGTCACAAACGTCACTTGAAGCACCTGCAGGAGAGACTCCAGTACAGGGCACTGCTCTGACTTCAAACTCTTCCCACACTTAAAGAAAAGGTGCATTCATTAACCTGCAGCTCCTTAATTTCCATTCCCTCACAACCTGAAAGGTCATCAGAGTTAATTACTCTGGAAATGCCATCGCTGACCACGTTCTACCAAAAGCAACACATGCAATGAAAGAGCTGTACACACATTATATACAGCTGTTACTATATTAAGAAAGTAAAAAATCTGTGCAATAAAAAACTGGCATCCCAAATGCACATTCATTGCTTGGTTAATGGTTCCCAGAGCAAAAACAATTTGTCACAGGATGCCGGAGTGGCACCGGAGCTTGTGACAAAAACAGAGCTGGGAGAATGAGACAGCAGCAGCACCTGCCAAGTTTGGGATGTCTCAAAGTGCCAGTCAGCAAATGGATTTGACTTCCATGGGCTGTGACTGTGGAGGCTCCCTGAAACCAGCCCATGTGTCCCTAAAGCTGGGAATTCTACCCATTCCAGGAGGAGTTTTAAGCACTGAGAAGCAAATCCCATCATTTCCGTGTGACAGCAACGCTCCAAGGAACACCTGCTGCTAAACCTCATGCAGGAAAAGGCTGCAGGGCTGCTTTGAGCCCCAGGAGTGACAGGGAGAATTAAGGAGAACTCGTGACATTTCCCATTCCTTTTTATCTGTGAGTAAATCCAGTGGCAAAACGAGAACTCCTTTGGATGCTGCCTCAAAAGGCAAACCCCTGGAGTGGCACTGTGTGAGAAAAGGAGTCAGGATTCCATAAAACCCACTCTCCTTGTTCGTTTTCTATTTCAACGAGTTTGGCTGGAAATTGGGGTCCTCAAAAATGGAAGGCAGGGAGTGCAGAGGAAGCCATGGAGAGGCTCTGAGGGCTGGAGCCAGGCTGGGAGAGCTGGGAGAGCTCACCCAGACAGGAGAAGGCTCCAGGGAGAGCTCAGAGCCCCTTCCAGGGCTTAAAGGGGGTTTATAAAAAGGAGGGAGAGGGACTTCGTACCAGGACATGGGGAAATGGTTCTAAAATGACAGAGGGTAGGGTTAGATGGGATTTTGGGAAGGAATTCCCCCCTGGGAGGGTGCCCAGAGCAGCTGGGGCTGCCCCTGGATCCCTGGCAGTGCCCAAGGCCAGGCTGGATGGGTTTGGAGCAGCCTGGGACAGTGGGAGCTGTCCCTGGATCCCTGGCAGTGCCCAAGGCCAGGCTGGATGGGTTTGGAGCAGCCTGGGACAGTGGGAGCTGTCCCTGGATCCCTGGCAGTGCCCAAGGCCAGGCTGGATGGGTTTGGAGCAGCCTGGGACAGTGGAAGGTGTCCCTGCCCATGGCTGGGGTGGGATGGGAGGTGCTCTAAGGCTCCTTCCAACCCAAACCACCCTGTGATTCCAGGAAACTTGAAACAGCTTCTAAACTTGGCTCTAGCACAGGCTGAGGACATGCAGAAGAGCAAGACAAGGCTGTGACTGGAACTGGAAAAGCGGCTTTAAGTTACACTTGCTTCAGAATAGAAAACTCAAGAGACTGCCTGAGAGGAGCACTCAGGGACCATCCAGCCCGAGTGCCTGAGCTCACCAGGGTCAGCCCGGCTCAGGGCAGGGCTCAGCAAAGGCTGAACGAAGTGTTTAGGACTTTAGACAGAACTGATAACTTCTTTAGGCACGGAAATAATTTGTTCTCATATTTTAAAGGGGCTGTTTCACACAGCAGTTGTTCCACCAGCTCTGCTGTCTGGAAAACACTTCAGGAAAAACGCTCTAAGAGCTGGACTCGATGATCCTCGTGCATCTCTTACAACTCAGAATATTCTGTGGTCCTGAGAAAAAAGTTTCTCACCTCCCTACAGGTGGCTTTGGTAAAGCCTTACAGCGGACTAACCTCACAGCCACCCACTGCTCTCTGTAATATTGAAAAAAGATTTAAAACATGATTTCCGACTCCTTTTGCTGCTCGGTGACAAATCAAGGTCCCCGGACCACCCCCGCGCCCCCCCCACCTTGTCCGCCGTGCTGGGCGCCGGCTTCAGCTTCCCTTTGGCCATCAGCATCGCGTTGATCTTCGCCGCCACGGCCGCGGCCGCATCGAGCGCTCCCGAGGGCGCCGCGGAGCTCTCGGACCCAGCCACGGCGGCGCCGCCATCGCCGCCCCCGCCGGGGAACGGGCGCCCGGGCAGCGGCGCCGTGCCGGGGAGGAGGAAATTGGGTGCCGGGCCCGGCTGGTCCCACTTGCTGCGGCGCCTGGAAAAGACAGAGGGAGCGTGTGAAGCGCTGACCCCGCGGGGAGCCGGCGCCTCCCGAGCCGCCGCGGCCGCGCCTTACCCGCCCGCGGCCCCCGCGTCCCGCTGCGCTCCGCCGCCCGCCGACATGGCCGACATGGCCCTCAGCGCTCCCCGCCGTCACTTCCGGCCCCGCGCCCGCCGCGCCGCCCGCATCCGCCCGTTGCCATGGAGACGGCACCGCCCCTTCCGCCCGCTGCCATGGAGACCGACGTGGCACCGCGGGGTCAGGGCGGGAGCGCGGCCCGCAAAGATCGCTCCGTGCAGCCCCTGCTGTTACCTCCTTCTGTTATTTCAGCGTGTGTTGTCCTAAATATTGTGCCGTTTTCCCGAAAGGACCCCTAAATGTGTGGCCTGCTTCAGGCCCAGCTGAAGTTTGGGTGCGCCGCGTCCCATTGTATCGCAGGGCGATAGCGAAATGACAGTGTCTGATGCATTCTTACTGATGCCTCTGTAACTTAAATTACAGTTACAAGGTGCTTATTTAGCTTGAGTTATGTCTGTGTAACCTAATACCAATATAACCTAAATCATGGCTTCTTATCGATATAACCTGAAACATATCTTCTTACATAGCCAGAATCATCGTTTTTACTTATGTAGCCTGAATCATAGCTTTTATACTTATATAACCTGAATAATAACTTTCGAAACCTAAATAACCTTATATTTATATAACCTTAAATTTAACTTTTGATACCTAAATAACCTTATTTTTATATAACCTTAAACATAACTTTTGATACCTAAATAACCTTATGTTTATATTACCTGAATAATAACTTTTGATACCTAAATAACCTTATTTTTATATAACCTTAAACATAACTTTTGATACCTATATAACTTTATATAACCTAAATAATAACTTTTGATACCTATATAACCTTACATAACCTGAATCAATAATTTTTGATACCTATATAACCTTATATATATATAACCTGAAGCATAACTTTTGATACCTATACAACCTTATATTTATATAACCTGAATAATAACTTTTGATACCTAAATAACCTTATTTTTATATTACCTGAATAACTTTTGATACCTATATAACTTTATATTTATATAACCTAAATAATAACTTTTGATACATAAATAACCTTATATAACCTGAATCAATAATTTTTGATACCTATACAACCTTATATATATATATAACCTGAATCATAACTTTTGATACATATAAATAACCTGATATAAATAACTTTTTTATACAATGTAATGCCCAGTAGATGATTAACCAGTTGCTTAAATGCTGAATAGATAAAAGGAGAGAAAAAGACCCACCAGGTGTGAGGTTTCAGAGATGGGTAAGTGTGGCACTAATGAGAAATCGGAAGTGCAAAGCCAATTAATTAGCCACAGAACAAAGAATTCAGGCCGGTTATGACCAGGTGGACCAAGGAGCACGGAAACCACGCAAAAAGATGGAAAGTTTAAATGCAAAGACTTTGGAAGCGTTATAAATAAAAGTGGAAAATTCGTGCTCAAATATGTAATATCGAAATATAGAGTAAAAAAGGTTTAGTTGTAAGCGGTTTTAGAACAAGCAGAGCCTGCCCAAGAAAAGAGTCGTGGCCTCGCCCAGGGAACTGATTTACATCCCAAAGACAGCATTACAGAGAGCAGCAGCACATCGGGAAAACATTCAGCCGACTCCTGATACCTACATTTCCAAGGAGAACTTCCCGGCAGAGCTGATGGCAGAACTGATCGACCACCTCCGAAAATCCCATCCCAGCTCAAGTGTTAACGACCAGATCGGACCGGGATAAAGAACATCATGAACCATCAGATAACACCCCCGGATGATGAAAAATCGATCGAGCACAGGATGCGTTTTTGTCCACCTCAGCTTCATGAATAGCATGCTTCATGAATATGCTGAGTGACAGAAATAATGCCCAAAATCCGGACTTCTCGGTCACAACTGTGTATAAACCAGCTGTTGGAAGCAGTCGGGGTGAACAGAGGGAGGTGTGATGCGATAGAGGTCAGACCTGCGTTCACCCAGTGCCAACCCCGGGCTTGGCACTGTCTCCCTTTTCCATCGTGGCATTGCGTGTTCGAACTCTCGGACACGAAATAAATTTTATATTTGTTTTACTACAAATTGGGCGCATTTATTTATAACAGAAGCCTTCACCAAATACCCTCAAAGACCCCTGAACTGGGGTACAAAAAATTCCCTAATAACCATGAGCTCGTGCTGTGGAAATGATTCCCAGCGTGCATACAGCGATGCTGCAATGACATAACCAACATTAAGCATAATTCACTGGGTAAATGTCCCACAGCACTTGGCAAAGGTGGGTGGGCCAGGAGGAGCGATCCATGAACAAATCCCTGCTCTAGAGACACCGGGCTGTGGGGATTTATTTCTGGGATTTATTTCAGTGTCCTGAGGGGCATCAGGCACAGCATTGCTGCCCAGGCAAAGGAGGGGTGCATATTCAACACAGGGTTAAGGACTTCTCTGTGATGTTGTTCAGAGTTCTTTATTATATAGATAGAGACTAAGACTACTACAGATCACTCTATGACTATTTGTTAAGACTACTCTTATGACTCTTACTGTCATGGTTACTCTTTTATGGCCACTGCCTGCTACTGCGCAGTGAAAATTTCTTTTATACATCTCACACACGGGATGTGCCATTGTATAAACAAGAAAGATAAACAATACTCTATAAGGTCACAACTCACAATACTCCCATGCAATAGGTGTAGAATGCCACAAATTCATGATCTTCTTTGCCATGCCCATCCCTGGTGACCTGGATGTGCTTCCTGGTCTCCTCTGGGCCCAGGGAAGAGGCTCCCTCTGGGCATTCCAGGCTGATTTTCTATAACACACACAGTGTAACCCAACAGAGGGGATTGTCCTGCTCTGCTCTGGGCTGGCTCACCTGGAATCCTGTGTGCAGTTCTGGGAATGTAAGAAAGACATGAAGCCATTTAGAGTGTCCAAAGGAGGCCACGAGGATGGTGAAGGGTCTGGAGGGGCCGCATGAGGAGCAGCGGCGCTTGGTCTGTGCCGCTGGAGGAGACTGAGAGGAGACCTCAGGAATCTGCACCTTCCTCACGAGGGGCAGCTCCCTGGGAGCAGGGACAGCACCCCAGGGAAGGGCTGGAGTGTGTCAGGGCAGGTTTAGGCTGATCAGGGAAAGGTTCTTCCCTCACAGGGCGCTGGACACTGATCAGGCTCCTCAGGGAATGGCTGGAGTGTGTCAGGAGAGGTTTAGGCTGAAGATCAGGGAAAGGTTCTTCCCTCACAGCGTGCTGGACACTGATCAGGCTCCCCAGGGAACGGCTGGAGTGTGTCAGGAGAGGTTTAGGCTGGAGATGAGGGAAAGGTTCTTCCCTCACAGGGTGCTGGACACTGATCAGGCTCCCCAGGGAAGGGCTGGAGTGTGTCAGGGCAGGTTTAGGCTGGAGATCAGGGGAAGGTTCTTCCCTCACAGGGTGCTGGACACTGATCAGGCTCCTCAGGGAATGGCTGGAGTGTGTCAGGAGAGGTTTAGGCTGGAGATCAGGGGAAGGTTCTTCCCTCACAGGGTGCTGGACACTGATCAGGCTCCCCAGGGAATGGCTGGAGATGAGGGAAAGGTTCTTCCCTCACAGGGCGCTGGACACTGATCAGGCTCCCCAGGGAAGGGCTGGAGCTGGGCCAGGGCAGGTTAAAGCTAGAGATCAAGGAAAGGTTCTTCCCTCACAGGGCGCTGGACACTGATCACACTCCCCAGGGAATGGCTGGAGATCAGGGAAAGGTTCTTCCCTCACAGCATGCTGAACACTGATCAGGCTCCCCAGGGAAGGGCTGGAGTGTGTCAGGGCAGGTTAAAGCTAGAGATCAAGGAAAGGTTCTTCCCTCACAGCGTGCTGAACACTGATCACGCTCCCCAAGGAACCATCACAGCCCCAAGGCTGCCAGAGCGCCAGGAGCGTTCAGACACACATCAGGGATGCCCAGGGTGGGGATGTGGGGGTGTGTGTACAGCGCCAGGAGTTGGAAAATACGATCTTTATGTGTCCCTCACAGCTCAGAACATCCCACAGCTCCCGGAGCCCTCACAGGCAGCGCAGCAGCCGCGCATGCGCGGTTCGCCCCCGCCTTTGCGCACGGCCCCTCGGCAGAGCCCGCTGAGGGCGAGGGCGGGAAACGCGCCCTGAGGGTGAGGGCGGGCGGCTCGCTTATTTCCCTTATTTCCCTTATCTCCCTTATCTCCCTTCCCCTCGCCTCACGTTCTCCTGCAGTTTCTCCTCGATTATCTCTCAACTCACCCGCACCTCACCTCGCCCTCAGCGCCGCGCTGCTCTGCAGTGTCCTGGCTTGGCGCTTTCGTGTCCGCTTGCCTCAGTTTCCCGTGAGGGGGCAGCTGCTGCTCTCTGGGCTGGCGCCGCTCCTTCTTCACAGCGGAGCCGAGCTCGGCCGCGTGTTGCCGTGAGGGGGTTTATGGAGGATTTGCTGAGGGGGAGCTCGGTGCCCTGCGTGATCCAGAGCCCGCTTCTAACTTGGGAAAGGTGTTTTCCATGGCCTCAGGCGCGGGTGGGTTTGATATTTCCAAACTGGGGGGAAAGGCTTATGTGGGATCAGGCTTAGGGTGGTGAGGGTTCTTGTTCTCCCGTACTCATTTAAGTTATAGATGAAAACCACTCAGGTTTGAAATGTGGGGAGCCTTTTCATAATGTCCTTTGAAAATCCCCTAGGCTGGGTGCCAGTTAGTGCTGAAGAGAATTGCCTTTGGAGGTTCATATTTCATATAAATACAGATACAAATGTTCTAATTATTGCATCCTGTAGCCTCAGGGGAGGCCTATGCTGCTGTGAAAATCAAGGATCTGACACTGGGGATGATTAGACGAGCTGTCCCGCTCTGTTTCCTGAAAATTACAGGTTGGTTTGAGCTGGGGAATCGTGCAGGAGGTGTTTGTAAATCCAGGAAACGGGAATTACAGAAGGGTTTGCTGCCCTTCTCCTCATCCAGGTGCTAACGCAGGTGTTTCATTGACAGGCACAGGGGTCTCTGCAGGATGGCAACTGCTCAGAAGCAAAGGAACTCTGTGGTATGGTTTTGTTGTGTATTTTGATGCCTTTTTCTGGTCTTAGGAAATAAAGGCTCAGACATGGTCAGTGGGTTGGGGGTTGTTTCCCTCGGGATTTTAGTAGGATCCCATTCCATGGCTTCTGCCGTCCAGGTAGAACACGCTGCAAAAGCCCCGTCCCCCTAATTGAGTGTACAATTAAAGACTCTGCACATTAGCAGATCTACCAGGAGGGCCCAAGAAGGGGCCTGGGTGGGCTCACTTCTAGTTTACAGAATCTGTCCTGCTAGGAGACCTTGAGGACTCACAAAAAACAGAGTGTTTGGTCTCTAACTCTCCGTGGTTTCAGGGATGTTTGGTCTCCTGGCCCTATAAACACCATGGAACCGGGCTGAGCTATCACCTAAAGCATCACAAGTGTGCATGCTGATACTTGGGAATGTAGGGAACAGTGTAAGAAATATTCAGGAGAAAAGCAGAAAAAATCCTTCAGGCATCAATTTCAGCACAGTAATGGGAAAAAACTGGGGAGTTTTGGCTGAAATAGTGCACCCGGGTGCTCTGTGACGTTTCTTCACGTGGAAATTGCAGGCTGATTGTTTTAATTACAATTTAATTAAAGTCTTTTAATTACAAATAAAGAATATATAGGGGAAAAAAAAAAAGAGAAATAGTCTGAACTTTGTTCAGACTTCTGGGTGTTTGGTAGAAGCCAGCTGTGTCCTATAAATATTATAACACCAAGTGTCAGGAATGTGCTCACCTTTATAAAACACAAAAGTCATCTTTTTCAACTCAATTAAAATTAAGGCTTTGAACAGGATTGAAGCCTGTACAGGTCTGTTGCTGTAGGTTTAATTGGGGTTTTTTTCTGTGATTTTCAGAGTGCAGTTGTATTTCCCAAGAAAATAGCCACGGAGCAGCAATCCCTGATGCTGGTGAAGAGGCTCCTGGCAGTGGCAGTGTCCTGCATCACGTACCTGAGGGGAATCTTTCCTGAAAGTGCCTATGGAACCAGATACATGGATGGTAAGGGGCTGTTCCCATGGGAATTTGCTAAACCTTCTTGTCACTGAGTTGTTTCTAAAGCCACTCGGTCTTTTTAATGAATGGGCGCCATTTCAGTGCATGGAATGGAAACTTATTTAAATCTTGTCCTTGCTGCTGCTAACTCAGCATTAAAACTGTGCTCACTCTTGTAGTCATGTTAATTTTAGTCTCTTCTTGGTATGCACTTTTAAGGAATGCACTTTTTGTGGCACTCTGTCTTAAGTGAACGTGTGGTTTTTTTTGCTTTTTTTGAGATGTCTGCGTCAAAATTCTGCGGGAGGACAAAAACTGTCCTGGCTCCACCCAGCTGGTGAAATGGTAGGTGGATTCCAGCACACAGGTTACACTTCCTCAGCGTGTCAGTGCTCAAAGGTTCCTTGCTGGTTGTTTGCAGATACAAGGGAAAAAGTTCTCTCGCTGTGAGCGAGCAGCCCATGTTTGTGTACTGGTGTTGTAGACGTAGCAGTTGTGTTTCCAGAAGGGTTTTCAGCTCAGGGCTTGGGAGAGCAGGGATCTCTGTTTGCAGAGTGACTACACTTCATATTTACTGTCTAAATACTAAATATCTCATACTGGATATTTGTCTACGTCATTCCTCCAGGTACTCATGAGTACTCCAGGGTGCACAGAAATACAAAAGTCTCACCACTGGCTCCTCCCTAATTGATCAGGAGACTCAATGCCACCGTTTTGCATCTTATGTTTAAAGATCTTGCTCATAGATTTTGTAAGAGTGGGACTGTCAGGCTTCTTGCTCACAGGCAGAGCTGTGCCTGCCAGTGACAGCCTGCCTGTTTGGGTGCTGCCACAGCTGCCTGTGGCCGTGTCACCCGGGGCTGCAGCTGCTCATTCTGGTTTTCTTTCTGCTCACACTAACTGTGAGGTCTGTTCCTAGTGCTCTCCTTGCTTTTTAGAGAACCCTGTGAAGCCTTTGCCTTAGTTACACATTCCTGTCTTTTGTTACCTCCATAAATGTTCTTTCCCCCACTGTGTCCAAGGCGTGGGAGGGACGCTGCATTCATCCCCTGGCAGTGCTGAGGGCTGAGAGCTGACGTTCAAGGTGGAATCAGCCAAGTGCTGTCACAGAGTGAGGGACAGGAAAAGCTGGAATTTCCTCATGGATCTTCTGTGGCTGAGGAAATGGAAGGGTCAGTGCAGTTCTCCTTCCCCTCACACACACTGCAGGCTGGCCAGGACGGGCTCCCTGGTTTTGTGGGAAGGGTGTGGTACCTGCTGGGAGCTCACAGGTGAGTGCCCTTTCCTGCCCCAGCACCATGTGCACACCAAACCCAATTTTCGTTTGTTGACTGCATTTAAAGGAACATCAAACAAAAAAACATTAGTGTAAGTTTTGATTCCCTATTTGACTGTTGCTCAGGTGTTACATGAAAAGGAAATGGCAACATCTAAATGAAGGTAATTACTCCTTTGTGCTTCAGCAGTGTTGCTGTTCAGCTGAATTAAGGATTTATGCTGAAATCCTGGTTGGGAGGAACCTTAAAGCTCACCTTTTCCCAATCCCCTGCCATGGACAGGGATACCAGGTTGCTCCCCTGATTAATGAATACACGTGTTGGAAAATGCTGGAAGTCTTGCAATGTGTTTTCACTGATAAATTATTTACCTCCAGGTTATATTTTCAATCCTTCATTCAAGAGGTTGGGGTGATTTGGTGTTACAAAGGCAGTCGTTGCTTGTATCACTGCTAATAAGGTAGAATCATGGGATGAGTGGTTTTTATTGCTCTAATACAATAAGAGTAAACACAAGAGTTTGATTTTTTTGGTGCTGTTTGATTTAGTGAGAAGCAAGTGAGTGTTAGTAGTAGATGGCCAATATTATTTGGTTTTTGCAGGATGTTAGGATGCTATGATGCCTTGCAGAAGAAATACGTAAGTCCTCCAGTCTCGTTTCGGTTGTATTGAAATGTTCATTCCAGCCCATTATCTGCCAGTGCGGTTGTAGCACTGCTCAGGGAGTAGCTGAGCTAAGGCAGCTCAGTGTGGGATGCACAGGCATTTCTGCATGAAATTCTTGTAAACAGCAGCACTGAAAGCCAGGGATCTGGAGGTGTTTTCCTCTGCAGCTGAGTCCTCTCCTCCACACAAGAGGAGTGAAAAGGAAGAGGCTTTTCTTCCATCAGGCCTTAGTTGCCTGTGTTGGATTCCAGAGCTAGAGAGACAAAGCAGCTGGGGCAGCAGAAATGGCCTGTTAAATATGTTTAATATTCTTTTTTTCTCTCTCTGTTTATGCTCCTGGCAGCTGAGACAGATTGTCCTAGCAGTGAGTATCTCTGGAAGGCAGGGACACGTTTTTAGGGGACATTCTTTGAGGGACGTGCAGTTCTCATTCTGATTCCTCTCTTTTCTTTAACGATGCAGGTCTACACTCAGCCAGAAGATCCTCAGGTAAATCTGCTGGAATATCTCGTGGGATGATGATGGTAGTGTGGATACAGTGAAATGTGTGTACAAGCAGGAATATTTCACGTGCACCCTTCTAAAAAAGGGACACGTTGAAACACCAAGTGTGGAAATGAGGTGGGAATTGCATTTGAGCATCCAGTGTCAGGGTATTCCCAGGCTGGTGAAAGAAACCAAAATGTCATTGCAGAGTGGGATGTCCATAAAGATGCCTCGTCCTAACTCTGCCTAACGAATTTATGGGACTTTTGTGGGAAACACAAAACCCACTGGGTGTCACCACATCTGTTCCGTGTGTGAAACATTTCCATGGCGACTGAAACTGGAATATTTTGTGCTAAAAGCTTCAGGTGATATTTTGAAATATTTTATCGTGGTGATTTCTGGGAAAGAATCATTGTTTTTATTAGCTGACAGTTTCATGCATTATTACTGTTAATTGATAGAGGATTAGGAACCTGTATTCAGTACATGGAAGTGGATGGGAGTTGGGCTGTAGTTATTTTCTTTAAAGGTTAATAGATGACTGAGCAGCAGGAGGGTTTAAAATGAGTTTAATCATTACTGCTTTGTTTGCAGACAGTCACAGAGTGTTACCACTTCAAGTTCAAGTACACCCACAATGGGCCTCTCCTGGATTTCTACAGGTACAGCCCCTGGGACTGCTCCATGGCCTTGCAGTCCCTTGGACACACCTGAATGCCAGAGCTTTGCATTTGATCTGTTTGGTGTTTGCTTTCTGAATTCTGCATCTTGAGACTGATCTTATCAATGTACACTACTAGCTTAGACTTGCTGAAATTCAATTAATCATTTGGTCTGATTATGCTTGTAGTTTTAATATCCATTCAAAGGTGATGCTCAGTGTCAGGGTCTGATGTGCTGTGACCAGGATATTTAAGATATTCCATGTGTGGAGGAAGAAGCTTAACACCAGATTTACCTGTCTGAAGATACTGAGTGTTACATGGCATTCCTCATTTAGCAGAAATGATATAAAATACACAAAAACCACGATAGAGATGGAAGCTGCACTTAGCAAAGCTAAGCTGTGATCCATGGCTCAGTCATGGTGGAATTCCTGTTGCTGAGATGAGCTCACTGTGGGACTCTGAGCATCCCCAGCCGTGGGGAAGGAATCCCTGGGTTGGATCTGGCAGGGGACAGGTTTGGATTGGATGTACAGAGGAAATTCCCCCCTGGGAGGGTGGGGAGGCTCTGGCACAGGGTGCCCAGAGCAGCTGGGGCTGTCCCTGGATCCCTGGCAGTGCCCAAGGCCAGGATGGATGGGTTTGGAGCAGCCTGGGACAGTGGGAGCTGTCCCTGGATCCCTGGCAGTGCCCAAGGCCAGGCTGGATGGATTTGGAGCAGCCTGGCACAGTGGGAGCTGTCCCTGGATCCCTGGCAGTGCCCAAGGCCAGGCTGGATGGGTTTGGAGCAGCCTGGGACAGTGGGAGGTGTCCCTGCCATGGCAGGGGTGGATGGGATGGGCTTCGTGTTCCCATCCAAACAATTGGGGATTCTGTGAAGCTGCTCCTGCAATTCCTCTCTTCAGAATTCTTTTGTTTATTGTTCAGTTTTTACACTTTTTTTGGGCCAAGCCACAGCTTTACTTCCCTTGTATCAGTCTGGCAAACTCAGGGAGACATTCAGGGGCTTTTAATGAACTCCAGGAGGGGCAGTTGAGCAGGACCCCACCAGTTCACCCACTCAGTGCCCATCACTTTGTTTAAAATGAAGGCCCTGCTCAGCTCTCCTTGGGCTGAGATCAGGTCACTTTTCCTGGCAGTAGCACCCTGTGCTCCTGCTGCAGCTTTGGGCTCTCAGCTCCCATCTCCTCCAGACCCTCTTCCACCACAGGGATTTACTGCTCAGTCACAGCTACAGGAAAATGGTTTATTTAAAGACAGGTAAATGAAATACAGTTGGTTCAGACCTGACAAACTCCTCCCAGCTTCCCTCCTGTATAAAACACTCCTTAAATTAAAAGAGAAGAGGCTGCAAGAACCCCTTGAGCTGGGTTTAGTTCCTTACCTGTGAAAGGGGTTGTAACAAACACTGGGATGTGACTCTTCACCACAGCAGGTTGCCTTAGTGGAACAGCATAAATTCATGTCAGATTAATTTGAAAATAGGTGTAAGGCTATTCCTCAGGCCCCAGCATGGCAGGAAATAACCAGCTGGAGAAGGGTGAGAGGTTTGAATCCATCACAGCTCAGGGAATGCTTCCAGAACACAGGGACACACACAAGGAAATAACTCCTGGTACCTGTCCTGCTGTGCAGGTCCTCGGGTGCCTCAGCTGGGGGCTGTGAGGAGCAGGGGAATAGAGGGAGAGGTTTTAGTACTGAGGTGGGATTTGGGTGGAATGGGAGGATGGAAATGTTGGAGCTGGATGCCAAGAGTCACTTGGGCACCAGGTTTATTATCATTGCCCATTTGTGCCCGAGTCACCAGAGTGATTTTATTTAAGGGAAAGCCAGTAGGTAGGACTTGACAGAATTGGGGCTTGTCGTGGGTTGACCCCGGCCAGGGGCCAGGTGCCCACTCAGTCACTCTATCACTCCCTCTCCTGCTGGGAGAGGATAATATTGAAAAAGACTATCAGGGTAAGAAAAGGCAGTTTTATTACAGTGGGAAAAAACAGAACAAGCAAGTTGAAAGTTGCGTGCACAAGAGCAAGAAGGGAAAACAATCAATCTCTACTTCTCATCAGCAGCGATGTCCGGACACTCTCTGGGAAGCAGGGCTCCAGCACGCGTGGTGGTTGTTCAAGGAGGCAAACATGGACCAGCCCTGAGTGCCTCCTCCTCCTCCTCTCTTCCTTCCCTTAGATATCTGAGCTGATGTCACATGGTATGGAATATCCCTTTGGCTGACTGGGCTCAGCTGGCCTGCTGGTGTCCCCTCCCAGGATCTTGCCCCCCCATCCCTTTCAGTGGGGGAAGGAATGTCACAGGGACAGCACAGCTTGGCAGTAGCCAAAACACTGCTCTGTTATCAACACCAGCTACCAAAGCAAAGCCCAGCACTGTAAGGCCTGTGAGCTTTACCCCAGTCAGACCCAATACAGGGCTTTCAAAGGCACCTCATTTTCTTTCAGATTGGGTATTTAAGCACTGTGTGATGTGGGATGGAGCAGCTGGTGCCACGTGCTTGTCCCTAAACTCTCCTGATGTCCCTGGCTCAGGGTTTGCTCTCCCAAGGGGCAGAGAACACGCAGGACTCAGGCAGGGTTAGGAACTGCAGCGCCTGTGGGCTCAGACCTTGGGCTATGAACGGGATGCTGCTCATGTACAGAGTGTCAAACAGCTGTGACTCTTAATACTGCAAACAGCTTAAACTAAAACTAACCTGCCTGCTGTGCTTTTAGCAAGGACAAGAAGGCAGAGTCCACCATCACGTGTGCAGACACCAAGAAGGCCAGCATCCTCCTCATCCGCAAGATCTACGTGCTGATGCAGAACCTGAGCCCGCTGCCCAACGACGTCTGCCTCACCATGAAACTGCTGTACTATGATGAGGGTACTTTGCAGTGTCCCCCTGATGGATCAGCTCTGCTCAGACTCTGGAAAGCAATCCAAAGGGATTTTTCAGTGGATGATCTTTGGGGTTGCTGGGACTTGTTAGCTGAGGTTATTTCACGTGTGGCTGTTTCTCAGGGCAGTTTCGAATCTCCAAGGGGAAGGGGATGTGATCTCACTGCAGGAACACAATCCTGGCGCTGACTTCATTGGATTTGGCTGTGTTTTAAAACACTTGGGTTTTCCTGGAGTGTGTTAGGCTATAGCATAGTTTTCCAGCCTGGTTCTAGTTTGGTGACTGTCCAAATGTCTGGCTCTGCTTTTGGAGTGTGTTGCTGCCTTACAGTGACAAATCAGAGCTGCTGTTTTCTCTCCCTGTGTCTACAACCTCTTTCAAAGAGCTTCAGCCTGTTGTGCAAAGAGAAAATAACTCATTTCCTCCAAATTGAATATTGATTATTCCCTTCCCCACTCAGTTTTTTTGCAGTAACTCTCTGTGTTTAAAGGGGAAAAGAGTTAAAATTGGTTTTGCAAGAACACGTTTCCATCCTAACACATTTAATTTCTCTGCAGTTACACCCCCTGATTACCAACCCCCAGGGTTCAGGGAGGCCAGGGACGAGGGGCTGCTGTTCAATGAGGAGCCCATGTACCTGAATGTGGGGGAAGTGCCAACACCTTTCCACATGCTGAAACTGAAAATTACAACTGAGAAACAGCGCATGGAGAA
This sequence comes from Eopsaltria australis, assembly GCA_034509425.1. Taxonomy (NCBI): domain Eukaryota; kingdom Metazoa; phylum Chordata; class Aves; order Passeriformes; family Petroicidae; genus Eopsaltria; species Eopsaltria australis. The sequence continues at coordinate 23,444 of JAVTVJ010003982.1, forward strand.
CATCGACAAGAACATCCTGAAGCAGGGAGAGACTGCTGAGCCTCTCCAGGTGTGTGGAGTGAGCAGAGATGATCCAGAAGAGAGCCAGGACATGAAAGTAAGAGCACAGACTGTGTTTGGTGTGGCTTTTTGGGATTTTTTTGTGGTGTATCATCTAGAAAAAGGCCATTATCGTTGTGTCAGCCATAACCCCCTCTGTTTTCAGACATGGTTAAGCAGGACAATATGTCTTCAGTCCATTTTTTCCTTAATTTTACTGCTCCAGTTTGCAGCCTGTCACTGTTCAGGCAGTGCCTGTGCAGGGGGAGCAGCAGGGTGAGCAGCAGAGGGACAGTGCCATGGGGACAGTGCTGAGTGTCCCAGCACAGGGCACAGATGAAACCTCTCTTCATCCCAATCACTTATTTCAGTTTATTCCACCACAAATCCATCTAATAAGTCTGGCCTTAATCCTCTGAGTAATAATAACCTGCCTTATGTGTCTGCAGTAAGTGACAGACCTGTTTCTTAATCTAGGAAGAGCCTGTCTTGGATACCGAAGTGGGAGATAAGAATCATGTGAATATTTCAGAAGCTCAAGGTAACATTTGTTTATATTCTCTCCAGTTTCTGAGTTGTGCCTCTTCCCTGATTGTTACAGAAACAAGCCCCTCGATTTTCTATATTCAAATTTCCATGATTTTCTTCACATCCATGACTGTGCCTTCATTTCTTGGTTAACCAATGTTAATACATTCAAACAGGATTCATGTATTTTCATGTCACTGTTCCAAATCCTGATCTTTTGTTCCATTTGATCAGATAAGCTAAATGGAATGGGGTTTACATTTGGAAATAAGTTTTGTTTGCTTTTTCTACTATTGTTGTCACTAATAATCCCTGATTTATTTAGTTTTTGATCCTACTTGGTTTGCACATTAAGCTTGCAGAGGTCTTGTACTGTTGAGCTCATTATTGCAGACCTAGGAAGCAGAATTCTTTGTGCAAAAACCCATGTTGGGGTTTTTTTGGTTTTGTTTTTGTTTTGGTTTTTTTGGGGGGTTTTTTGGGGGTTTTTTTTGTTTTTGTTTTGTTTTTTTTTGGTTTTGTTGTTGTTGTTGTTGTTGTTTGGGCTTCATTTCAGCAGAAATCCCACTTTTAGCCACCTTTCCCAGAATCCCAGTGTGCACCCAGACACCTTCAGCCTGGGGGTGTGGAGGAGTGGAGAGCATGCAGACTCTTGTGGGTAGAGGAGCTTTTGTGTTGTGAGCCACCTGCTCGTGGCTGAGGTTCCTTCTGCTGCTGCAGTAACTCCAGCAGGATGTGTTTTGTTTTATGAATGGCTCTGTGTTTGTCCCTGCTGCTTCCTGTCTCATTGCCTTTTCCAGCTCATTGTGCCCTGGGGACCTGCTGCCCTTCCCCTGTGCACTGCAGCATTTGGAGGATTGCAAATTCACTTCTTTTTTCCATCACAGAATAGAATCCCAGAATGGTTTGGGTTGGGAGGCACCTTAAAGCTCATCCAGAGCCACCCCTGCCATGGCAGGGACACCTTCCACTGTGCCAGGAGGCTCCAGCCTGGCCTTGGGCACTGCCAGGGATCCAGGGGCAGCCCCAGCTTCTCTGGGCACCCTGTGCCAGGGCCTGCCCACCCTCCCAGGAAGAATTCCTTCCCAATATCCCATCCATCCCTGCCCTGTGTCAGGGTAAAGCCATTCCCTGTGTCCTGTCCCTCCATGCCTTGTCCCCAGTCCCTCTCCAGCTCTCCTGGAGCCCCTTTAGGCACTGGAAGGGGCTCTGAGCTCTCCTTGGAGCCTTCTCTTCTCTAGGCTGAACAATTCCAACTCTCTCAGCCTTTCCTTGTAGGAGAACTTTTAACAGGTACAAGTTCTAGCAAAGTATTTTTGTTAGTATGAATCACACAAAAATTCTTTTCCTCAAGTGTTTCTCCTAACACTGTAAATAAAATCTCTCAGTAAAGAACTGTCCTGGCTCCTCCAACCCTGGAAGCTCCCCCACTGCTGGCTTTTAACCAGAGCTCCAAAACGTGGACCCAGATTGTCTCCCAGCTCCAAACATGAGACACCAAATTGTCCTCAGGGATTTCAGGAGCTTCCTTTCCAGATTTTCGATAAAGCAGAGGATGGTTTGTGTTCACATTTCCCATTTTAGCCCAGGGGCCTGGAGGCTGAACTTTGCTGCCAACCAAACTGAAGCAGGAATTGCTGCTTGTCGATCTGCTCCTCTTGGAGGGGCTGTGTAGAAGCATCCAGACAATCTGGAACCCATTTGCTGCACAGAAAACATCTCAAATGCTGGGTTTGGGGTTTTTTGAGAAGGAACGTGTGCAGCTTTGCCAAACCAGCTGCCATCTCCGTGCTGTTCCAAAATCATGGTGGAAATGTGTAGGAAACAGCAGGTGTAGACCAGCAGCTTGATCTTGACGATGCTGCTAGGCTGCAGAACTGGAATAACCACATGAAGGTGTGTCTGAGTCTTTTAAAAAGTCATAAAAGTTCCAAAACCGTGCAGAAATCCAGGAAATTTCTTGTCCCGGGGAGTTGGCAAATGTTTTATTTACAGGAGCCACGAGACACAGGGAAGCACATTTGCCACCCTGAAATTCTTCTGTTGTTTCCACAGCTGATGCACACTCACCCTTCACCATTCCATGCTCCTCTCTGTGTCCTAGAAAAACAGCAGGAATTAGAAACAGCAACCAAACTGCCTGGAACCGCCTGTCCTCCCTTGGGGGCTGCTCCTGCAGCTGCAGGCAGTGATGGGGGCTGGAATTGCTGCTTGGGTGGGTGTGCCTGGGGCAGGAGCTGGGCCAGAGTGGCCTTTTCCCTGTCCTGCAGCACTAAACAGGCTCCTGAGGCTCCAGGCTTGGATCAAATCCCACTGCAGGGCAGTGTGGAAAGGAGCTGGGGATCAAACCCACCCTCTCCAGAGATGCTGTGTGTGCCTGTGCTGCTGCTGGGAGCTGCAGCTTGGGGTAGCAAATGGCTGAGTTCAGGAATAAGTTCAGGGCTTGGTGGAGTTAAGGATGAGCTGGAGCCCTCTGGAAGCACCTGCTCCCAGCAGGTACAAAGAGTTCCCTGGGGCAGAGCTGCTGGTGTTTGCTGAGGGTTGTTGGTGTGCTCTTGTTGACAGCTTTATTGAACTCTTCAGCTCTTTTCCTTCTTCTTTCAGAAAAAAATTCAACTCCTGAAGAGGAAGCTGGAGGGACGCAGACTCCCCGTGTTTCTAATCCTCAGGTATGAAAACTCTGCTCTGTCATCTTCAGCTTTTACTGGAGCTTCTTCCCTCCTTGGAGTGACTCATGGGTGATCTGCTGAAGCCTTATCTCCCACAGCCACTATTTCCAGCAACAGAATTCCTTTGCATTTTACTTCCTGGTGTTTTCCAGGACTGTTCCAAAGCACTGACAAAAGGCTGTTCCTCCCTAATTCAGCTCTCAAAATAAACAGGTGCTGTGGCTGTTACTGAGTGAAAAGGGGGATGTAATTTCCATGTTAATAAACTGCCTGATGGGAATTCCACTGCTAATCCTGACAGACCAAAGCTTGTTTAGAAGTTGATTAAAACTTCAGAAATCAAGTTTATAACTCAGGTTATATTCCCTGCATGTAGAGGTTGGTGGTATTTACACGTGGAGGACTGCTTCACACAGGTCCTTAAGACTTCTTAAAGCAGGATAGCTGTAGGTGAGTGTGAGTGATCTCCTGTATAAAACCAGCACGTGCTTCTCTCTGCCAGGGCCCTGCAGCACACCCAGCTCTAAATGCTGTGACTTCCACGGGTTCTCACCATTTCAATCCTCCCATCTTCCAAATCTGGCTCAGGCTCTGCAGAGAACAGTGACTGCCCCGGCACTGAGCCCTGCTGTGCTCTCCAGGGTGTATTTTTGCTGCTGTCACAAGGCAAAAATCTCTTTTCTGATTTCAGGTGGATCATTTGACCCGTAAAACGTCTGAGCTGATTGTGTCAGAGAGCAGGACAAGAAGTGGGAAGATATTCCAAAGCTGCATTGTTAGTATCAGTATTTTCTTTATTACCATTATTTCTGCTCCAAACAGTGAATAAAACTCAGAGCTGCTACTGACAGAATGGAATTCTCATCACTTCCCAAATTTCCATTAGATTCAACAATGTCAAAGAGAATTCTGTCCCAAAGAGGTAGAAGCTGATTGAATGCAGGGAGCACAGGCTGGGAGAGATTCCTCAGTTTTAGTTGATATCCTGTTGGGAATGCATTTCGCCCCATTTCCTGCTGGTTGGATGCAGCAGCCAGGGGAGTTTGTGCCAGCAGAGATCCCCAGCACAGCTCACCCCGTGCTTCCCTGTGCTTCTGCTTGGGAAACACCGGGCCAAGGTGATAACCTCGCTCCTGTGATCCTTCATTCCAACAAAAATCCCTTTCATTTGCTTCATCAGGTCAGTCTGGCAGGCAGTGCTGCTTGTGGGCACCCAAATCCTTCCCACCTGGCACAGCTGGAGCAGAGCTTGTGTCCAGGGTGGAATTTGAACTTCAGGCCCCGTGTTTGTGCTGCTCCTTCACTCACTGAGCTTGGCAGATCCTTCTCCAAAGCCTGGGGGGTGAATTCTTCTCTCTTCTTTTATCCAAGGATTTGTTCCCAGTGAAGGTGGTGAGGGAGGGGCTGGGATGGAATTCCCAGAGCAGCTGTGGCTGCCCCTGGATCCGTGGCAGTGCCCAAGGCCAGCTTGGACAGGGTTTGGAGCAGCCTGGGACGGTGGGAGGTGTCCCTGCCCACGGCAGGGCTGGCACTGGATGGGCTCTCAGGTCTCTCCCTGCTTCCAGCCAGTCTTGTTCAGTGTTTTTCCTCACTCAGTGATGTGACAAAGAGAACATTGTTCTGTTTGCTCACTGTCCCTGTGTCTTTTTCAAAGAGCTTTTACTGAACTTCATAATAAATTCATTGGATCTAAACGAAACACAATTGCTTTGAATAACCAAAAGCACAGTGGAGCTAAAGGTTCCTTGTCATCTTTTCATGGGAGAGTCAGAACTACCAGGACTGAGCTCTCAGGAGGTTGTTGGGTGCTCAGCAGCCTCTTCAGGGTGCTGGGCCCTCCTGGTGCTGCTCCCTCTCCCAGGGCTGCTGGCATTGCCTTGGGACCATGGGAATCATGGAATGGTTTGGATGAAGGGACCTTAAAGCCCATCCAGTGCCACCCCTGCCGTGGGCAGGGACACCTCCCACTGTCCCAGGCTGCTCCAAGCCCCATCCTTGGACACTTCCAGGGATCCAGGGGCAGCCACAGCTTCTCTGGGCACTCTCTGTTCCCTCACAGGGAAGGATTTCTCCCATATATCCAACCTCAGTTTCCCCTCTTTTAGTTTGAACCCCCAACTCCTTGTCCTGTGCTGCAGTTCCTGATGGCCACAGCTCCTTGAGGCAGCTGTGGCAGCAGGAACACATCCCAGCAGGAGCACATCCCAGCAGGAGCACACCCCAGCAGGAGCACACCCCAGCAGGAGCACACCCCAGCCTTCCTTCAGCTGCTCCCTTCTGCCAGCAAACAAGTGTCCAGATGTTCCTGCAGGCGCAGCACATCTGGGTAGGGACCGGGCTGAGGCTCTGGACGTGCCACACCGTGCTCAGGGTGGGCTGTGCCCTGCTGTGACACCACGGGGCTCCTGTAATTCCCTTGGTTTTCCTTGGCAGGTGCACCAGGCTGAGCTCTCCTCCAGCCAGGACGTGCTGCCCAAGAGGAGGAAGCTCAGCGAGCCGTTTTAGCCGCCCGCCTCCCGCTGCCCCGAGTTCTGCGCTTCCATTTGGTTGTTCCGTGTGCCTGTTGGGTTCTGAGGATCTGTTCTGCTCCATGAGCACTCCCATGGGAGTGTGTTTTAAGGAAGGAAAGCGTCAGCAAGCCCAGCTGAAGAATTCCGAACTCATTTTGTCCAGGAGCGTCAGGCAGGACCAGAAATCCTCGGATTTTGGGATTTGGGGGTTTGGAGATTGGCTCCAGTTCCAGGCACGTCCAGGTGCTGATGTTGATGGAGGAATTTCACAAGGTTTCACCAGTGCCTTTGGGCTGTGGTTCTGAGCTGAGGAACCCACCCAGAACCTGCCTGTCCCAAAACCTCGCCAGTTTTGGGGTGGTTTCCAGAGGGCTGGGCTCTCAGTTCCAGGCTGTTACAGTTTTGGGGTTACAGTTTTTGCTTTTCCTACCAGGACAGTTGGAGGAGTTGGATGCTTTGCATTTCTTCCATTTCACTCAAGTGAGAAACAAACCCTCTTCATGCCTCAAATTCCACATTCCCTGGCAGAACGCGGGAGTCGCTGATGCCGTGGATCCATGGCAGCGTCCGTTCCAAGGTGTGGGGAGAGCCTGGCTGTCCTTAGGGTTTATGGCCGGGTCCGTTCCTTGTCCGGCTGCTGTGAGGGAATGGGAGCGAAGCCGAACGTTTCCTGACGGTTTTGACTTTTAAATTAACAACGTCTGTTCGTCATCAGTCCTCAATTAAACGGCGTTCGCCCTTTGGCTGCGGGCTCCTTCAGCGGCAGGAGCGGGAAAGGGACACAGGGCAGGGCGGGACAAGCGGGAACGGGGATGGGATGGGCTGGGATGGGATGGGACTGGAGCGGGAAAGGGACACAGGGCAGGGCGGGACAAGCGGGAACGGGGATGGGATGGGATGCGATGGGATGGGACTGGAGCAGGAAAGGGACACAGGGCAGGGCGGGACAAGCGGGAACGGGGATGGGATGGGATGGGATGGGATGGGCTGGGATGGGATGGGATGGGATGGGGTGGGATGGGATGGGATGGGATGGGATTGAAGCGGGAAAGGGACACAGAACAGGACAAGCAGGGATGGGATTGGATGCGGAATGGGACACGGGATGGGACTGGAAGGGGACAAGAACAGGATGGGACATGGGACAGGACGGGACTGAAGTGGGAATGGGACACGGAATGGGACAAGAATGGGATGAGATGGGACACGGGATGGGATGGGACACGGGATGGGATGGGACACGGGATGGGATGGGACAGGACACGGGATGGGACACGGGATGGGACAGGGATGGACGGGATAGGAGCGATGGGAACGGGATTGGGATGGGACACGGATCGGGACACGGGATGGGATGGAATAGGATCGGGTGGGATGGGACAGGACGGGATGGGATGGGACGGGATGGAATGGGACGGGGTGGGATGGGATGGGATGGGATGGGGTGGGATGGGATGGGATGGGATGGGATGGGATGGGATGGGATGGGATGGGATGGGATGGGATGGGATGGGATGGGATGGGATGGGATGGGATGGGGCAGGACGGGACCGCAGCGGGAGTGGGACACGGACCCGGGACACGGACCCGGACAGGACACGCGGGCGGGGGCGGAGCCGCCCCTGACTGACAGGAGGAAGTCCCTCCCCCCGGTCCATCCCGGCCGCTCTCATTGGCCGCCCCGTCCCGCGCGGGCTCCCATTGGCCGGAGCGGCGGCGGGGGCGGGGCCAGCGGGGCCAGGAAGCGGCGGCGGCGCCCGGAGCCTTTTCCTGCCCGCGGCCCCGGAGCGGAGCGGAGCCGAGCGGAGCCGGACCCGGACCCGGACCCGCCGGGCCGCGGTGAGGCCGGGGGCACCGCCAGCCTCCAGCCCGCGGGGCGCTGCGGCGGCGGGCGGGATGGAGCGGGGCCGGGCCGGGCGGGTGGCATGGAGCCGGGCCGGGGCCGGGGCCGGGGCCGGGGCCGGGGCCGGGGGCGGGAGGGGAGGGACGGAGCCCGCGGAGGGCGAGGCAGAGCCAGGCCGGGGATCGCGGGCGGTGCGATGGGGCCGTCCCGGGATGGGGCCCGCCCGTGCGGCCCCGGGGGCTCCTCGGGGCTGCCCCCGAGCCTGGCGCTGCCACCGTCCCCCCGCACATCGAGGACTGGCAGCCGCTCCGTGCCCCCGCCTGCGGCACCGCCCGGGCAGGGGGAGCTGCGAATCCTGGGCCAGAAGGGCCGAGCGGGTCTTGGGGTGCGGGTTTGGGTCTGGGGGCTCAGCACCGTCACTCTCCGAAGTGTTGAGCAAACCTGCGCTCACCTGCGTTCTCCTGCGCTCATCCCTGTTCTTCTGTGCTCACCTGCGTTCTCCTGCGTTCTCCTGCGCTCACCTGCGTTCTCCTGTGCTCATCCCTGTTCTCCTGCGCTCATCTGCGTTCTCCTGTGCTCTCCTGTTCTCACCTGAGCTCCCCTGTGCTCTCCTATGCTCCCCTGCTCTCCCCTGCTCTCTCCTGTGCTCTCTCCTCCTCTCCCCTGCTCTCCCCTGTGCTCTCTCCTCCTCTCCCCTGCTCTCTCCTGTGCTCTCTCCTCCTCTCACCTGCTCTCTCCTGTGCCCGGCTGCAGCGGGTGGGAGATGACGACGCTCACGCACCGGGGCCGGCGGGTGGAGGGCAGGAGCTCGGACAAGCGGCCGGACAGCGAGGAGGACGCGGCTGGGGACAGAGAGCTCAGCGAGGAGCATCCCGATGACTCCAAAGACATCCGCCTCACGCTCATGGAGGAGGTGCTGCTGCTGGGGCTGAAGGACAAGGAGGTGAGGCCGGTGGCACGCGGGGCTGGTGTGGCAGTGCCGTGGTCAGTCTGGACCCGAGGCTCTCCGGGAGCACCAGGAGAGCTTGGGTGGATTCCTCCCAGTGCTCCCCAGCAAAGCCACGCTTAGGCTCTTAGGGCCTGCTTAGGATCCCAGACTCATGGAATGGTTTGGGTTGGCAGGGGCTGTGAAGCTCATCCAGTTCCAAACCCCAGCCACCTCCCAGCATCCCAGGCTGCTCCCAGCCCTGTCCAGCCTGGCCTTGGGCACTGCCAGGGATCCAGGGGCAGCCACAGCTTCTCTGGGCACCCTGTGCCGGGAGATGGCAACCTGAGCTGTGGGAAGGGCTGTCCCAGCAGCTCTGCCTTGGGGACAGTGGCAGGAGCTGCGAGATGCCCTGGGGGTGTGGTGTCACTGCCCTGTGCAGAGCAAAGGGGGGGTTGTTCTTCCCAGGACTGGAGCTGTGGGTAAAAGGAGCCTCACCTGGTGTGTCACAGGGTGAAACTCCTCCTCTCCAGCCCCACTCCTGTCCCAAAGCACCGACTGAAACGCAGGGACACCCTGGGCACTGCTCTGCTCTTTAAAAATGCATGTGGAAAAGAGCAGAGGTGCTGAGGGAAGAGGCAGAGGGCAGCAGGGCTGGGCTGGGAGCTGGCACGGGCTGAGTCTGGAGCCACAGTGCAGAGGGAACAGAGGCTGCATCTCTGGGGGCTTCCTGGGCCGGGCAGCAGTGGAGATGGGCAGCTCCAGAGGGATGGGGCTGGCTGGGAATGGCACTGCTGGGAGCTGCCTTTCCTTGGGGACTGCAGAGCTGTTCCCTGTGGGAAAAGGATCCTGCTCAAACACAATTGATTGGTGCTTATCAGCTGCTGGGAACTCCTTTATCAGCTCTGCCTGGAAGGAAGGGACAAGGGGAAGGTGCCTGGTGTTGGGCTCAGCCTTTGCTGTCCCTGTGCATTGTCTTCATCCCTGCATCCATCTGGAGCAGCTTGAGGAAATCCTTGGCTGTGAGGGTTCTGAGGCTATTCCATGGCTGCCCCATCCCTGGGAGTGTCCAGGGCTGGGCTGGATGGGGCTTGGAGCAGCCAGGTTTGCTGGAAGGTGTCCCCTGCCCAGCCAGGTTTGCTGGAAGGTGTCCCCTGTCCAGCCAGGTTTGCTGGAAGGTGTCCCCTGCCCAGCCAGGTTTGGTGGGAGGTGTCCCCTGCCCAGCCAGGTTTGCTGGAAGGTGTCCCCTGCCCAGCCAGGTTTGGTGGAAGGTGTCCCCTGCCCAGCCAGGTTTGGTGGGAGGTGTCCCCTGCCCAGCCAGGTTTGGTGGAAGGTGTCCCCTGCCCAGCCAGGTTTGGTGGAAGGTGTCCCCTGCCCAGCCAGGTTTGCTGGAAGGTGTCCCCTGCCCAGCCAGGTTTGGTGGGAGGTGTCCCCTGCCCAGCCAGGTTTGGTGGGAGGTGTCCCCTGTCCAGCCAGGTTTGGTGGGAGGTGTCCCCTGCCCAGCCAGGTTTGGTGGGAGGTGTCCCCTGCCCAGCCAGGTTTGGTGGAAGGTGTCCCCTGTCCAGCCAGGTTTGCTGGAAGGTGTCCCCTGCCCCGCCAGGTTTGCTGGAAGGTGTCCCCTGTCCAGCCAGGTTTGGTGGAAGCTGTCCTGCCCAGCAGGTTTGGTGGGGAGGTGTCCCCTGCCCCAGCCAGGTTTGTGGGAAGGTGTCCCCTGCCCGCGCAGGTTTGGTGGAGGTGTCCCCTGCCCAGCCAGGTTTGGTGGGAGGTGTCCCCTGCCCAGCCAGGTTTGGTGGGAGGTGTCCCCTGCCCAGCCAGGTTTGGTGGGAGGTGTCCCCTGTCCAGCCAGGTTTGGTGGGAGGTGTCCCCTGCCCAGCCAGGTTTGGTGGGAGGTGTCCCTGCCCAGCCCAGGTTGGTGGATAGGTTGTCCCCTGTCCAGGCCAGGTTTGCTGAAGGTTCCCCTGCCCCGCCAGGTTTGCTGGAAGTGTCCCCTGTCCAGCCAGGTTTGCTGGAAAGGTGTCGCCCCTGTCCAGCGCAGGTTTGCTGAAGGTGTCCCCTGTCCAGCCAGGTTTGGTGGGAGGTGTCCCCTGCCCAGCCAGGTTTGGTGGGAGGTGTCCCCTGCCCAGCCAGGTTTGCTGGAAGGTGTCCCCTGTCCAGCCAGGTTTGCTGGAAGGTGTCCCCTGCCCAGCCAGGTTTGGTGGGAGGTGTCCCCTGCCCAGGGATTTGTTGATCTTTAAGGTCCCTTCCAACCCAAAGCATTCCATGATTCCAAAATGCTACTCCTGACAAAGCAGATGGGGAATTGCAGACCAGGGGAAGGCAGCCAGGTGTCCAAGGTGCTTCTTGGGGTGACAGTGGCAGAGCAGAGCCTTCCTGAGAGGCTTTCCAGCTCCAGGAACCCGCTTTGGTCAAGGTTGGACTCGGTGATCTTGGAGATCTTTCCCAACCTTCCGCGATTCCTGCGTGGAGCGGTGGTGGATGAGCTTCTCCTCATTCCCCTGGGGTGCAGTTGAGCCCCTGTGAGGTGCCTGAATTTCATTTCCACGGGGCTCTGCTGTTCCTGGCTTGTCCCAGCTGTGACACAGATCCAGCCTGGGGGAGCTGTGGGTGGTGACAGTGACAGGAGCTGGGGCTGTCCCCTTGGAGAGCCCCGGATAAGATCCAGCAGCCAACTGGGAAGCGGCAAATAAATCCTGGAGCAAATGTTTGAGAGCGTGGGGTGCCAGGGGCTGCTCTGCTCCTGGGCTGGGTTTGGTGTTCCTGGCCCTTCAGCCACCAGGAAATGGGGAGAGCCCAAGAGATACGGGGAAAAAACCTTGCCACACTTTGCTTTTTGTTTTTTTTCTTCCTCATCCTGTCCTTCCACATTCCTGTGCCTCACACCAGCAGCAGCAGCAGCAGAGCCTGGCCCTGAGCTGGGCTCTGTTTTCACAGCCTGGGGTGTTCACTCTTGGTTTGATGACTGGGGAAAAACAAATTTTTGCCAAATTCGATGAGCTCACGGTGCAGTTTCATTATTGAAAGCACCAGCCTGGCCATGGAGGAGGGCCTGGCTGCAAACCAGCCTGGCTTTTGGAACCAGGCTGATTCCAGAAGCTGGAAGTAACCCAGGAACCTTCCACTGGTTTGGTTTAGAATTGAAAATTTCCTGGGGTTCACTGTGCCCTCCAGGGCAGGAAATTGAAACCTTTGCTCATCCTCACACCCTTTCCTGGAGAACTTGTTTGTAAAAGCCAGGAGTGGAAACCTGGAGGGCAAGGATGAAAGGTTGCTTTGTCCTCCCTCACAAGGAAATGAAGAAAGCAAATAAAGGGTTTTCGTTTCTTTTATGGTTCTCTGTGCTGGCCAAGCCCAGTGGCCACAGGCCCTGCTCCAACAGATCCTCTGGGGATGGGAATTCACCCCTGGAGGAGGGAAAAGCTTCCCATGGGGGGAGAGAAAAGCTTCCCATGGGGAGAGGGAAAAGCTTCCCATGGGGAGAGGGAAAAGCTTCCCATGGGGAGAGGGAAAAGCTTCCCATGGGGAGAGGGAAAAGCTTCCCATGGGGAGAGGGAAAAGCTTCCCATGGAGGAGGGAAAACCTTCCCATGGGGAGAGGGAAAAACCTTCCCATGGGGACAGGGAAAACCTTGCCATGGGGACAGGGAAAACCTTGCCATGGGGACAGGGAAAACCTTCCCTGGGGGAGAGGGAAAACCTTCCCTGGGGGAGAGGGGAAACCTTCCCATGGGGAGAGAAAACCTTCCCATGGGGAGAGAAAAACCTTGCCATGGGGACAGGGAAAACCTTGCCATGGGGAGGGGGAAAACCTTCCCTGGAGAAGGGCAAAGCTTCCCATGGGGAGAGGGAAAACCTTCCCTGGGGAAGAGGGAAAACCTTTCCTGGGTGAGGGAAAAACCTTCCCTGGAGAAGGGAAAGGCTTCCCAGGGGGAGAGGGAAAAGCTTCCCAGGGGGAGAGAAAAACCTTCCCTGGGGGAGAGGGAAAAGCTTCCCATGGGGAGAGGGAAAAGCTTCCCATGGGGAGAGGGAAAACCTTCCCTGGGGAAGGAAAACCTTGCCATGGGGACAGGGAAAACCTGCCATGGGGGAGAGGGAAAACCTTCCCTGGGAAGAGAAAACCTTCCCATGGGGAGAGGGAAAACCTTCCCTGGGGAAGGGAGAACCTTCCCATGGGGAGAGGGAGAACCTTCCCTGGGGTAGGGCTGAGGTTCCCATCCTGTTTCCCTTGGGAAGGGGCTCCCTGGATCACTTTGCAGCCTCCTGGCAGCTTTTAGACCCGTCCTTCCCTCCCTGGTTCCCATCCCCAGAGGGCATTTCCCAGCAGGAGCCCGTTCCAGGTGTGTTGGGGAGGGACAGGTCGTGGTTTTGATCCCACTGGGGTCACCCTTCCCTTGGGCTCAGCTCAGATGCCAGTCCTGAGCCTCTCCCTGAGCCCTGGCTGCTCCTGGCTCCTCTGAAATCCAAGGAATGCCCCTCTGGGAACAATGGGGCTTTGTTCTCCCCAGGGAGTGGAGCAAGGCAAGGGGAAGGTCACCTGAGCTGTCCCCAAGCAGGGCCAGCTCTCTTGGGAAGCATCTCTTGAGTGAATTCCCTCCCTGCCCTTCCCTCAGCTTTCTTGTCCAGGGGTTTTTTATTTCCAGCTCCCTTTTCCCTGGCTGCAATTCCAGCCCAGGACTGGAAAAGGGAACTGCCCTTTCCCTTCCTTTTTGCTGCTGCTTTTGATGTTTCTGATCTCCCTTTTGTGCTCTCCTCCCTCTGTCCTCTCTTTCCTGGGCCAAATTCCTCTCCCAGTTCTCTGTGGGTCGTATTTCCCAGACCTCTGCACCTTCTCCTTTCCCAAACTCTTTGCCTCTGGAGCTTGCAGCTCTCAGGGTGAGGCCCCACCAACATCCAGGAGTGCCAGGACAAGGGGGGATGGCTTCAAATCCACAGGGAGGAGGTTCAGGTGGGATTTTGGGAAGCAAATGTTCCCTGGCACAGCCGTGGCTGCCCCTGGGCACTCTGGGTGTCCCTGCCCGTGACAGGGGTGGCACTGGGTGATTTTTAAGGTCCCTCCCAACCCAAACCATTCCCTGGCTCTCTGAAGCTCCTGTGGGTGATGCTGGAGCCCCGTGGGCTCTGGGGAAGCTCCTGCCTTGCCTGGTGTTGATTTCTTGGTACATCCAGGGCCTCTCAGGGGGGGAATTTCTCCACAAGAAGAGCAGATTCCACCCCTGGCTGGGTGCAGCCCCTCAGCAGCAGCAGCAATGTGGAAACGATCCCACTTTCCTCACTTTTCCTTGGATTTTTGACACCCTGAGCTGGGTGTACCCCGTGGTTTTGGGTACCAGAGGGGCACAGCTTGGAGCGCTCAGCGCTTGCAGGAAAGGGGGAATCGCTGGAGGGGGAAAAACCCCTCCCTTTGGAAAGCTGGGACCCCTGGCCAGGAGGGGATGGGAGAGGCTGAGCAGAGGAAGAACTCCTTGCCACCTTCCTCCTTCCCCAGGGCTGTCGGCGGTGAGAGAAGTAAGATGTAGATTTAATGTGAATTATAAATTTTGTTTATTGTGCACACACTTACATTACTTTACGTGTTCAAAATATTACTCACTTCTAGAAGTTTCACACGGGATTTTTTTTAAATTTTTTTTAAAATTTTTTAAAATTTTTTTTTTAATTTTTTAATTTTTAATCCAAACACTGAACTGCTATCAGCAGGTAACAACGTCAGCAGTTTTTTCTGCTGAGTTAATTTCTAGGCGCTTGCAGTTTGTTTTCGGTTTCTCGCGTTTCCCTTTCTCGCAGTTGTTTTGGGAATAACTTTGAGCAGAAGCTTAACCTTCATCGGAGAGGCCTGGATTGCTCACCCTGTCCAACTAAAAAAAAAAGATATTCTCCTTCCCCAGGGCTACACCTCCTTCTGGAACGACTGCATCTCCTCGGGGCTGCGGGGCGGGATCCTCATCGAGCTGGCGCTGCGCGGCCGCATCCGCCTCGAGCCGCTGTCCCTGCGCAAGAAGAGGCTGCTGGAGAGGAAGGTGAGGCTCCTGCAGCGGCCCTGGGGGGCTCTGGCAGGGCTCTGCCTCGGCCCTGACCCCGTTTTCCCGCCGGCTGCTCCGTGCAGGTGCTGCTCAAGTCGGATGCTCCCACCGGGGACGTGCTGCTGGACGAGACCCTGCGGCACATCAAGGCCACGGAGACGGCGGAGACGGTGCAGACCTGGATAGAGCTGCTCACTGGTAGGGCCACGTGGAGGTTGTGTCGTCCCAGCTCCCTCTGGGCCTGTCCAGACATCCCCAAAAAACCGCCAGAACCCATCCAGGATCCCAGCTCCGGCATCCAGTGTTGAGGGAACCCCAAAATCACGCTGGAGCCTCCCATCCCTTCCAAACCCCCCTGCCTGGGCTTGGATCACTGGATGGTTCCCCTGGGAGGCTGAATGTGGGGCACAGAAGGGTTTGCTGGGTGGGTTTTTGTTGGAAATCTTGGACCTCTCTCCCCTGTTGTTCCTGCTGGGGCCTCACCGAGCCTGGGGTGACCTGGGGGGAAGGAGGCTTTGGAAAGCCTGGGGGCTGGGATGGGGATAATGGGGGTTGGAGGGGGGTAACTGGGGTGGGAGGGAGCTGGGAAGGGCTTGGGATGGGGATAACTGGGATGGGAAGAGGCTGGGATGGGGATAACTGGGATAGGAAGAGGCTCAGGATGTTGGGATGGGGATAACTGGGATGGGAAGGGGATAACTGGGATGGGAAGGGGATAACTGGGATGGGATGGGGATAACTGGGATGGGGATAACTGGGATGGGGATAACTGGGATGGGGATAACTGGGATGGGAAGAGGCTGGGATGGGGATAACTGGATGGGAAGAGTACTGGATGGGGATAACTGGGATGGGAAGAGGCTGGGATGGGATAACTGGGATGGGAAGAGTATTGGGATGGGGATAACTGGGATAGGAAGGGTCTCAGGATGTTGGGATGGGGATAACTGGGATGGGAAGGGCTTGGGAAGGCGGTAACTGAGATGGGAAGAGGTTAGGATGGAGATAATTGGGATGGGAAGAGGCTGGGATGGGGATAACTGGGATGGGAAGAGGCTGGGATGGCGATAACTGGGATAGGAAGGGTCTCAGGGAGTTGGGATGGGGATAACTGGGATGGGAAGGGTCTCAGGATGTTGGGATGGGGGCTCAGGGATTTTCCCTGGCCTCTGCTGCCTGGGAGCTCCCCTGGCTGGGAGAGCAGGGTCTGAGCCCGGCCAGGGGCTCGCAGCTCCCGGGCCAGGAGCAGGACAGACAGACAGACAAGACAGACACTCACCAAACTCAACCAGATCCTCCCACCCCCCAACTCAGGAGAGACCTGGAACCCCTTCAAACTCCAGTACCAGCTGCGGAACGTGCGGGAGCGGCTGGCCAAGGCGCTGGTGGAGAAGGGAATCCTGACCACGGAGAAGCAGAACTTCCTCCTCTTTGACATGACCACGCACCCCGTCAGCAACGCCTCCGAGAAGCAGCGCCTGGTCAAGAAGCTGCAGGAGAGCGTCCTGGAGCGCTGGGTCAACGACCCCCAGCGCATGGAGCGCAGGACTCTGGCCCTGCTGGTGCTGGCCCACGCCTCGGACGTGCTGGAGAACGTTTTCGCCAGCCTGGCCGACGACAAGTACGACGTGGCCATGAACAGGACCAAGGACCTGCTGGATTTGGAGCCCGAGGTGGAGGCTGCCAAAGCCAAGGGCACCGAGATGATCTGGGCGGTGCTGGCGGCCTTCAACAAGTCCTAAAGCCCGGCCTTGGGGCGAGCCAGGGGTGTCCCCAGAGGGACCTGGAGGTCCTGGGGAGGGACCAGGGGATTTTGCTTTCCCCTCCCCAGGTGGGGTGGGAGGTGAGAGCCCCCCCAGCGCCACAGCCCCTCCAGGAGAGGCAGCAGCAGCAGCAGCAGCAGCTCTTCACTCCTCGCCCTTGGGGATTTCCTTGTGAGGCCAGTGCAGAGCTGGGGATGGCCCGGGGGATGCTCTGAGAGGCCAAACCCGGCTCACAGGGGGCTGGGACACGCTCCTGGGTGCCTCTCCCACAGCCAGGGCCTGCCTGTGTGGGCAGGACAGGTTCCCCTGGGGGGCTCACACCCTCCTGGGGTGGGTTTTGGGGGTGTTGGGCAGCTGGGAGCTCCCCCCATCCCTGTCTGGCACGGGGCACCCAAACCTCCCCCGTGTGACTCCGTGGAGGAGCAGCTCTGCAGAGACCCCCGGGCTGTGCCCCCGTGGCTCAGCTGCTCTTTCTAGTAAGAAGAAAAGTTTAAACTGTGATTATTTTTGTTCACTACCCCCCCCCTCCTTTCCTCTCCTACTTCATTCTCCTGTAGTTCATTTAAAGGTATTTCTCTGCAGCGCCGGGGTCTGTCCATGTTTCAGTGGGTGCAGCAGCCAGGGTTGGCACTGGCAGTGCTGGGGGGGCACGGGGGTCCCCAGGGCGCTGGTGGCACTGGTGGCACTGGTGTCATGAGCTGTGGGTGGTCTCAGGTGATGCTCCCTATGTGCAGGGGTGGGGTCCCTACCTCCCCAGGCGCCTTTCCACGGCGGGGACAAGGCCGGGGGCGGTTTCTGAGCCTTGAGCGGTCGCTGCTGTGCGGGGATGTCCCCGCGTCCCCTGGTCCTGCGCGGTGTCCCCGCATCTCCCGGGGCCGGGTCTCGAACCCGCGGCGCTTCGGGCGCGGGGCACCTGGAGCTCCGCCTCCTGCCCCGCCCACTCGATGGTTCTCGCTTCCCATTGGTCGCCGTTCCTGCCAATCGCGCCTGTCCCGCCCTGTTGCTTGCCACGCCCCTTCTCTGTGCCCCGCCTTCCCCGCGCACTGATTAGTCGGGTGTGACGTCACTGCGAGCTGTTCTCTGCGTTCATTGGGTAGCGCTGCTGTCCGTCACGCCGCTGAGGCGGTGGAGGCGGTGGCGGCCATTTTGGAGCAGGGCGCGGGGCCGGACGCAGCGGAGGGAGCGCGGAGCCCCCCCCTCGCCGCCATGGCAGCCCCGCTCGGTACCGGCGCCCTCACGGAGGAGACCGGGCAGGAGAAACAGGTGGGGAAACCCCCCTGAGGGGACACGGGGCCCGGCCGGCTCCCACTGGCTCGGCCGTACGTCCCTCTTTCCGTTCCTATGCGGCGATTGGTTGTTTCTGTTGTCTGTCCGGCGAATGCCGGGCTCTCATTGGTTCTTTGGTTGGGGTGGGCGGGACTTCCGGCTTGGGCTCTATGGTGGGCTGGGGGCGGGAGGGGCTGGGATGGGATTGGGATAACGGGAATGGGAATGGGATTGGGATAACGGGAATGGGATTGGGATAACGGGAATGGGATTGGGATAATGGGAATGGGATAACGGGAATGGGATTGGGATAATGGGATTGGGATAACGGGGATGGGATTGGGATAATGGGGATGGGATTGGGATAACGGGAATGGGAATGGGATAACGGGAATGGGATAACGGGAATGGGATTGGGATAATGGGGATGGAACTGGGATAACGGGATTGGGATTGGGATAACGGGAATGGGATTGGGATAACGGGATTGGGATAACGGGGATGGGATTGGGATAACGGGATTGGGATTGGGATAATGGGGGTTGGGATGGGGATAACTTGCATGGGGAGGGGCCGGGGGGTTTGGGGTGGGCTCTCCGGACTCTCTGGACTCTCCGGGCTCTCCGGGGTCTCCGGGGTCTCCGGGCTCTCTGGGGTCTCTTGGTGCCCCCCAGCCCCCTCAGGACACCCGGGGGGGGATGGGCACCAGTGCTGGGTGTGGAGGAGCAGACTGGGAGGAGTGGGAGCAGTCAGGGATCATGGAATGGCTCCAAGGGACAGGGATTTGGGTGCTGCTGCCCCCTAAAATCCCATCTAGGAACCCTAAAAGCTGTCTAGGATACCCCAAATCCTGCTTGGAATCCCTGAAATGCTCCCAAGGAGCCCCAAATCCCATCTGGGATCCCCCAAAATGCTTCCCAGGACCCCCAAATCCTACCTGGGGTCCTCCAAAATGCTTCCCAGGACCCCCAAGTCCTACCTGGGATCTTCCAAGATCCTTCCCAGGAGACCCAAATCCTACCTGGGATCCTCTAAAATCCTTCCCAGGAGTCCAGAATCCTTTTGAGAATCTGGAAATCTTCCCCTAGACCCCCAAAATCTTCCCCAGGACCCCCAAATCCTACCTGGGATCCTCGAAAATGCTTCCCAGGAGCTCCAAATCCTATTGAGAATCTGGAAATCCTCCCCTAGACCCCCCAAAATCTTCCACAGGAGACCCAAATCCTACCTGGGATCTTCCAAAATCCTTCCCAGTAATCCCAAATCCTATTGAGAATTGGGAAATCCTCCCCTAGACCCCCAAAATCTTTTCCAGGACCCCCCAATCCTACCTGGAATCCTCGAAAATGCTTCCCAGGAGCCCGAAATCCTATTGAGAATTGGGAAATCCTCCCCTAGACCCCCAAAATCTTCCCCAGGACCCCCAAGTCCTACCTGGGATCTTCCAAAATGCTTACTTGGAGACCCAAATCCTATTTGAGAGTTGGAAAATCCTCCCCTAGACCCCCAAAATCCTTCTTAGGAGACCCAAATCCTACCTGGGGTCCTCTAAAATCCTTCCCAGGAGCTCCAAATCCTATTGAGAATCTGGAAGTCTTCCCCTAGACCCCCAAAATCTTCCCCAGGACCCCCAAATCCTACCTGGGATCCTCTAAAATCCTTCCCAGGACCCCCAAGTCCTACCTGGGATCTTCCAAGATCCTTCCCAGGAGACCCAAATCCTACCTGGGATCCTCTAAAATCCTTCCCAGGAGTCCAGAATCCTTTTGAGAATCTGGAAATCTTCCCCTAGACCCCCAAAATCTTCCCCAGGACCCCCAAATCCTACCTGAGATCCTCCAAAATCCTTCCCAGGAGCCCCAAATCCTATTGAGAATTGGGAAATCCTCCCCTAGACCCCCAAAATCTTTTCCAGGAGCCCCAAATCCTACCTGGGATCTTCCAAAATCCTTCCCAGGAGCCCCAAATCCCACCTGGGAGCTCCCAGAACCTTCCAGCAGAACCTTCAAATCCTACCTGCACCCCTCAATTCCTGCCCCAGCCCCTGGGGTGCTGTGGGAAGGGGAATCACGGAACCATGGAACGCTTTGGGATGGAAAGAGCCTTCAACCTCCTCCCACCCCAGCCCTGCCATGGCCCCAGGCTGCTCCAAACCCATCCCCAGGGATCCAGGGGCAGCCCCAGCTGCTCTGGGGGGTGGGAATTCCATCCCAAAATCCACTTTGCCCACCAGGTGTGAGCGTGGCTGCTCGGAGCT
The DNA here is from genome assembly GCA_034509425.1 of Eopsaltria australis. Lineage (NCBI taxonomy): Eukaryota > Metazoa > Chordata > Aves > Passeriformes > Petroicidae > Eopsaltria > Eopsaltria australis. The sequence goes on from JAVTVJ010003982.1 coordinate 43,260, forward strand.
GGCAGGGAAGGCAGGGAGGGAGCTGGGGGAGCTGCTGCTGCTGCTCACGTTTTTCCAAGTGCTTTTTCCAGGGCTGCAGTGTGCTCTGGCTGTTGGGGCTCTGGGATTCCAGGAATTCCATCCTTCTTGTGTTGCAGGACGCTCAGGAGAAGGAGAAATCCGTGCCCCCCGAGAGGGCAGAGGAGGCAAAGCTCAAAGCCAAATACCCCAACCTGGGCCAGAAGCCTGGAGGCTCTGATTTCCTCATGAAGAGGCTGCAGAAGGGGGTATGTGAGAATCCCTGAGAATCCCTGGAAGCTCCCCCTGCTTCCAGAGCTGCTTCCAGAACCTTCCCTGGCTCTGCATGTCCCCAGCACATCCCCCCGGGTCCCCAGAGCCTGGAACCTGGGAGAGCCCTGCAGGAGAAAGCAGGGCTGGGATCCTGCCCTGGGAGGATCCAGGCTTGGATTTAGAGCCCTGGGAGGATCCAGGGTTGGATTTAGAGCCCTGGGAGGATCCAGGCTTGGATTTACAGCCCTGGGAGGATCCAGGCTTGGATTTACAGCCCTGGGAGGATCCAGGCTTGGATTTACAGCCCTGGGAGGATCCAGGGTTGGATTTAGAGCCCTGGGAGGATCCAGGCTTGGATTTAGAGCCCTGGGAGGATCCAGGCTTGGATTTAGAGCCCTGGGAGGATCCAGGCTTGGATTTAGAGCCCTGGGAGGATCCAGGCTTGGATTTAGAGCCCTGGGAGGATCCAGGCTTGGATTTAGAGCCCTGGGAGTATCCAGGCTTGGATTTAGAGCCCTGGGAGGATCCAGGCTTGGATTTAGAGCCCTGGGAGGATCCAGGCTTGGATTTAGAGCCCTGGGAGGATCCAGGGTTGGAGTTTTAGCCCTGGCAGAATCCAGAATTGGATTTACAGCCCTGGGAGAATCCAGGAGTTTTAGTCCTGGGAATTGTCAGGGTTGGAATTTTAGTCCTGGTTTCACTTTGCTGGCCCAGTGGCTGCAGCTGCACTGTGCCCTCCCAGTGCCCTCCCAGTGCCATTCCCAGTGCCCTCCCAGTGCCATTCCCAGTGCCCTCCCAGTGCCCTCCCAGTGCCCTCCCAGTGCCATTCCCAGTGCCCTCCCAGTGCCATTCCAGTGCCATTCCCAGTGCCATTCCCAGTGCCATTCCCAGTGCCATTCCCAGTGCCCTCCCAGTGCCCTCCCAGTGCCATTTCCAGTGCCTCCGCAGTGCATTACCCAGTGCCATTCCAGTGCCATTCCAGTGGCCATACCCAGTGCATTCCCAGTGCCCAATTCCAGTGGCCCTCGCAGTGTCTCCCCAGTGTTCCCAGTGCGCATCCAGTGCCATTCCCAGTGCGCATTCCAGTGCCCTCCCCCAGTGCCTTTCCATGCCATCGCGCAGTGCCATTTTCCCAGTGCCATTCCAGTGGCTCTCCCGGCAGTGCCCATTCCAGTGGCATTCCCAGTGCCATTCCAATGGCTCTCCAGTGCCATTCCAGTGCCATTCCCAGTGCCATTCCGCAGTGCCATTCCCAGTGCCATTCCAGTGCCATTTCCCAGTGCATCCCAGTGCCCTCCCAGTGCCCTCCCCTAGTGGCCATCCAGTGCCCATCCAGTGCCATCCCAGTGCCATCCCAGTGCCATTCCCAGTGCCATTCCCAGTGCCATTCCCAGTGCCATTCCCAGTGCCCTCCCAGTGCCATTCCCAGTGCCCTCCCAGTGCCCTCCCAGTGCCATTCCCAGTGTCTCCCAGTGCCATTCCAGTGCCATTCCCAGTGTCTCCCAGTGCCATTCCAGTGCCATTCCCAGTGCCCTCCCAGTGCCATTCCAGTGCCATTCCCAGGGAATTTCAGCTTGAGCTTGGAGCTTCTGCCCCTCCTTCCTCCCTGACTTGGTGCCCCCAGAGCCTCTCCCACATTCCCACTGCTCTGGCCACAATTCCATCTGCACAATCCCAGCTTTTTCCCCTTCCTAGTGCTGTTATTCCCAAGGCCAGCAGCAGCCCCATCCCACCCCAATCCATCCCATCCCAATCCATCCCATCCCATCCCATCCCATCCCAAGGTTTTTCATCAGGACACCTCAGGACTCTCCACCCCTCCCTGTGCCCAGCAAAGCCCAGCTCTGGCTCAGGCTGTGCCTTGGCTCCAGCGCCTGCCGGGCAGTGGGGAGGAGCAGAGTCCTGGGCTGATGGGATGGGATGGGATGGGATGGGATGGGATGGGATGGGATGGGATGG
>JAVTVJ010003987.1:0-11744 GCA_034509425.1 Eopsaltria australis
CCGACAAGGACCCTGGCTGCCCTTGCAGGGCCAAAACCCTCCTCCAAACTGACATCACGAACGTGGGGGGCAGAGTTCTCTTTCTCAGAGAAAAGGGACACTTTTTGTGTCCCGGCCCTAAGGCACTGTGCTCCCCGACGCCACCTGAAATTCCGTATGGATCAAGATTATTTGCTGACGTAAGCTGCCATCAACCAGGACTCTGGTGCATTTGTAGGGCTAAAACCCTCCACCAAACCGACATCATGAATTGGGGGCTAAGTTTTCTTTCAGTGGAAAGTGCCATCATTTGTATGTAGGCCCCATGTCTGGGAGTCGACTGCCGCCTCTTCAAATTCCGCATGAGCAAGATCGCTCGCAGACCAAGCTGCCATCGCTAGGAAAGTGGCTGCCGCTTGCAGGGCCAAAACCTCTCCAAAACTGAATCAAGAACTGGGGGGCAGAGTTTCTCTTCTCAGAGAAAAGGGACACTTTTTGTGTCCGGCCCTAAGGCACTGTGCTCCGGTGATGCCGTTTGGTTTCTGCCTTTTTTCTTTTATATGTTCTCTGTACTCTCTGCCATATTTTTGTGGCTCTGTAGCCTACTATATTAATAGCTAGTTTTTCCAGTACCTTTCCATAGCCTTTCCCTAAGCAGAAAGACAAAACAAATTCCAGAGCTCCAAGCCCCAGGGGGTTGCAAGGCCCTGTACTATCTCAGTTCTTCCTGGGAACCAAGGCCGAGAACAACTCTGAGGTACATTTTCATAAGCAGAGTGCAGCCAGTGCTGAGAGGGGGGCTCCAGGGAAGGGGCTGGACCTGAAGGGGAATTGAATCGCCACTTGTTCTCCTTATTGGTGCTCTTAATTATGCTAATTTCCTAAAAGCTATAAATATGTACTCACCCCTGGAGGGGCTGGGCTTTTATGGACACCTTTCCATAACTGCTCCTGAAGACCTTCAAATAAAGATCCCCTTTTATATTACCTCCTTGCTAAAATGATCTCGAGTTTCTTTTCCAGGCTGGGGGAAAAGGCAACAGTTATTTGGCACACCCAGAAGGGACACGAGAACCTGGTACCCTTCCTCTGGACCGAAAACATCCTGCAAGGAATTCCTTTCTGACAGCAATCTAAAGAATTCCCTGCCACGGGCCTGAGGTCGAGACCCCATGGTTCCAAGATCCCACAGGAGGTAGTATCAAGGTGGTTCTTTTCGTTGTGTAGTGTGTAGTTTGTATGTGTGTGTATTGTTTATGTTTTGTGTATCTGTTTATAGTCAGTAATTGTTAGCGATCCCAGGACAACCTGGCGTGGTGGTGAGAAAATTTGCTTTTGAAATCATTTCTCCAAGTTTTTCCTGTTGCCGATTTTCCAACCTGCCGCAGAGATCGGCTGGTGGGGAGGAGGCGGGTGTGTGATCTCGGCTGAGATTGTTCACTGGTAGAGAAAAGCAAATCACAGTGCGAAAGTTTATTTCATGTTTAGCACATGCGAGTTTTGAATTGAAAGCTGGCCTGGAGACATCTGGGCATGGAGCCGGCCGGGGGACGGCTGGTTGCCTTCTTGGTAAGGAGGTGGGGGATGGGCCCGTTTCTACAGGTTTGTGGAGCGGCTGGGTGTCCAGCCTGCTCCTTGGTTGGAGGCTGGGGAGAGATTCCCACTTCCTACAGGTTTGTGGAGCAGCTGGGTGTCCAGCCTGCTCCTTGGTGGGAGGCTGGGGAGAGATTCCCACTTCCTACAGGTTTGTGGAGCGCCTGGGTGCCCAGCCTGCTCCTTGGTGGGAAGCTGGGGAGAGATTCCCACTTCCTACAGGTTTGTGGAGCGGCTGGGTGCCCAGCCTGCTCCTTGGTGGGAGGCGAGTGAGAAATCCTCGCTTCCTACAGGTCTGTTGAGAGGCTGGGTGTCCAGCCTGCTCCTTAGTGGGAGGCGAGGGAGAGATCCTCGCTTCCAGCAAGTTTTGTGGAACGGCCGAGAAAGCTCGGTTCGCACCATTGTAAGGGAAGGGGGAGAAGCCCCACTTTCTATGTTCCATCTGTAAAAAGTTTTTCCAAGATTTTAAGGCAAGGGCGACTCCCGGACTTCCGGGACGGCTCCGCGAGCAGGGCGGTCACTCCCCCGTGACAGAAGCGGGGCACCAGCCGCTCTGAGAGGGGCGGAGGTGATTCCTGCCATTGCCCTGGTCACGGCCGGGGGATGCGCGGGGGAGCGGTCCCAGGAAGCGAACCGGGACGGGGCTGCCGCTGCGCTGCTTCGGCCCTGCTCTGGCGGAGGCGGGGCCGCCGCTGCGCGGCCACGGCCCGGCTCACTCGCTGCTCCTGGGCCCCGCCCGCACCGGCCCAGAGCGGGCCGGGAGTGTGAGATCTAAGAGCAGGAACGGCCCTATCGCACTTTCCACAGTAACGAGCTTGTTTTAAGGACACCCGAGAGCGGCTGTGAGCAGCAGCACGGGCCGAGCGCGGGCGAGCTGGGGGTGCCCCTGGGCGGGGGTGCCCGCATGCCGCGCCCGTCCCCGGCCGTGCGAGGGCAGCGAGCGCTCTTTGTCTGCTCTGGTAAGCACTCAAAGGGAAACACCGAGCCCAAAGAACAAGAAGCCGTTTTTAGGCTCCCTTAAACCATGCGATAAGTAAGCAGCCTGTTTAACAAATATCTAGAATGGTTTAGCTGAGTTAAATTTGTAAAAGACTTTCCTGTAATCCTTGTGAGTAAAAAAGACCAAGGACTTCTTTACTATTTGTAAAATAATCCTGACAACTGGAAGAACTAGGGCGTCAGCAACTGAAAATGCTGCATCCACCAGCATCAAGATGATAATCCACGTTTGCATGCAACCCACTGTAAGTCTTGTTCTGTGAACATAGAAGACATGGATCCTATGCCATGCTACTGAAACTGATAATGTTATTCTGAAAACGTGTGCTGTCAATCCTAGTATGTCTGTTCCCAGCACTAACTGATATGTATTTAAGTCTGACTGTTTGCAGACCATGGAAGAAGCCTATTCCAGCAGAGCAGACCTGAAAGATGTGCCAGCCCGGGAGCTGTATGCAGATGAGAGCAGCTTCATGCGAGATGGCAAACAAAAGACAGGTTATGCAGTAACAACCACGAACCAGGTAACCATGAGAAAAGTGTTACCATCAAATGTACCATCAAAAAAAGCTGAACTGATTATATCAATGAAAGATCTAGAACTGAGCAAAGTCATCTAGAAGGAAGGAAGACTAGCAACTATTCAAGCCTAGAGACTGAGTCTAAGTTGAATGAAGGGACAGTAATCTTACGAGCTAAGTAAAAAGAGTCATTCCAAGTCCTGACTACCCTCACCAAATCCAAAGCTGCTGGCAGAGAGCCTTGAATTCACTGCTCCAGAGTTAAGAAGACGTCTGCTCCATAGACAGCCAGAAAACAGAGACTGATACCAATTGAGATGATATGATTTAAACTGTTCTTTTGTACCTCTTATCTGTACAGTTGGTAACCGTGATTCAAATTTGGTCCTAAAATTTGCATGTAACTCTAGTCCAAAATGTATCCAAAAGCTCTTCATAAGGACAACTTGTCAAAGTTGAGAATCTGGCCTGGTAAGTTTTGCCCCAAGATAAGATTGGGCCTGTGCCCATGGAGGCTGGATTCCAAATGTAATGTTTAATCATATTAAAGGCTGTTGACAAAACACAATAGCTCTTAATTTCTAACTGCCACAAAATATTACACTAGTTGTTGTTCTTATGCAAATCTGAATGAAAAATTTTTTTAGAATTTTGGTTGAAATTTGAAAGCAAACTCAAATTCTACACCAAGTAACTCTCAAAAGAGCTAACTGAACCTTGAATATCTTCAGTACACTCACTTCATGGTTACCAAACTGAACCTAGATAAAAGAAATGTTCATAGTAACTGTAGTTATAATTAGCATCTGTGTAACAACTAGTTGGATAGCCAGTTGTATAAAACAGAGGTATGGTTGAATGCAGAGTAGAGACTAGACAAGACAGGTTTTGTTAGCCTAAAAGGGGGGATGATGCGTTTTGGTTTCTGCCTTTTTTTTTAATATGTTCTCTGTACCTCTCTGACATATTTTGTGCTCTGTAGCTACTATGCTTAATAGCTAGTTATTCCCAGTCTTTCCATAGCCTTTCCCTAAGCAGAAAGAAAACAAATTCCAGAGCTCCAAGCCCCAGGGGGTTGCAAGGCCCTGTCCTATCTCAGTTCTTCCTGGGAACCAAGGCCGAGAATAACTCTGAGGTACATTTTCATAAGCAGAGTGCAGCCAGTGCTGAGAGGGGGGCTCCAGGGAAGGGGCTGGACCTGAAGGGGAATTGAATCGCCACTTGTTCTCCTTATTGGTGCTCTTAATTATGCTAATTTCCTAAAAGCTATAAATATGTACTCACCCCTGGAGGGGCTGGGCTTTTATGGACACCTTTCCATAACTGCTCCTGAAGACCTTCAAAATAAAGATCCCTTTTATATTACCTCCTTGCTAAAATGATCTCGAGTTTCTTTTCCAGGCTGGGGGAAAAGGCAACACCGGACGCCACCTGAAATGCCGCATGGATCAAGATCCTTCCCAGACCCAAGCTGCCATCAACTAGAACTCTGGCTGCAATTGTAGGGCTAAATGCCTCCTAAAAAATGGCATCATGCATCTGGGGGACTGAGTTTTCTTTCACATGGAAATACCCATTGTTTTGCATCGAAGGCCACATATCTGGGAGTTGACAGCCGCATGCTGAAATTCCGCATGGATTAAGATTCCTCGCAGACCCAAGCTGCCACCGACAGGGACCCTGGCTGCCCTTGCAGGGCCAAAACCCTCCTCCAAACTGACACCAAGAACCTGGGGGGCGGAGTTCTCTTTCTCAGAGAAAACGGACACTTTTTTTGTCCTGGCCCTAAGGCAGTGTGCTCCCTGCTGCTCCTGATATTCCGTATGGATCAAGATTCCTCGCAGACCCAAGATGCCACCGAGAAGGACCCTGGCTGCCCTTGGAGGGCCAAAACCCTCCTCCAAACTGACATCAAGAAACTGGGGGGCAGAGTTCTCTTTCTCATAGTAAAGGGACACTTTTTGTGTCCCGGCCCTAAGCAAGCTGTGCTCCCTGCTGCCTGCCTGATTCCGTATGGATCAAGATTCCTCGCAGACCCAAGCTGCCACCAACAAGACCCTGGCTGCCCTTGCAGGGCCAAACCCTCCTCCAAACTGACATCACGAAACTGGGGGCAGAGTTCTCTTTCTCTGAGAAAAGGGACACTTTTTGTGTCCCGGCCCTAAGGCACTGTGCTCCCGGACGCCACCTGAAATTCCGTATGAATCAAGATTATTCGCTGACGCAAGCTGCCATCAACCAGGACTCTGGATGCATTTGTAGGGCTAAAAACCTCCACCAAACCGATATCATGAAACTGGGGGCCTAAGTTTTCTTTCACGTGGAAAAGTGCCATCATTTGTCTCGTAGGCCCCCTGTCTGGGAGTCGACTGCCGCCTCTTCAAATTCCGCATGGAGCAAGATCCCTCACAGACCCAAGCTGCCACCGACTAGGACCCTGGCTGCCCTTGCAGGGCCAAAACCCTCCTCCCAACTGACATCAAGATAGTGGGGGGCAGAGTTCTCTTTCTCAGAGAAAAGGGACAATTTTTGTTTCTCGGCCCTAAGTCACTGTGCTTCCTGCTGCCTCCTGAAATTCTGTATGGATCAAGATACCTCGCTGAGGAAAGATCCCATGAACTAGGACTATGGTTGAATTTGTAGGGCCAAAACCCTCCTCCAAACTAACATCAAGAAACTGGGGGGCAGAGTTCTCTTTCTCAGAGAAAAGGGAGACTTTTGTTGTCCCGGCCCTAAGGCACTGTTCTGCCTGCTGCCTGCTTAAATTCCGCATGGATCAAGATTCCTCGCAGACCCAAGCTACCACCGACAAGGACCCTGGCTGCCCTTGCAGGGCCAAAACCCTCCTCCAAACTGACATCAAGAAACTGGGGGGCAGAGTTCTCTTTCTCAGAGAAAAGGGACACTTTTTGTGTCCCGGCCCTAAGGCACTGTGCTTCCCGACGCCACCTGAAATTCCGTATGGATCAAGATTATTCGCTGATGCAAGCTGCCATCAACCAGGACTCTGCTTGCATTTGTAGGGCTAAAACCCTCCACCAAACCGACATCATGAATCTGGGGGCCTAAGTTTTCTTTCACGTGGAAAAGTGCCATCATTTCTATCGCAGGCCCCCTGTCTGGGAGTCGACTGCCGCCTTTTCAAATTCCGCATGGAGCAAGATCCCTCACAGACCAAGGATGCCACCGACTAGGACCCTGTCTGCCCTTGCAGGGCCAAAACCCTCCTCCAAACTGACATCAAGAAACTGGGGGGCAGAGCTCTCTTTCTCAGAGAAAACGGACACTTTTTGTGTCCCGGCCCTAAGGCACTGTGCTCCCGGCTGCCTCCTGAAATTCCGTATTGATCAAGATTACTCGCAGACCCAAGCAGCCACCGACAAGGACCCTGGCTGCCCTTGCAGGGCCAAAACCCTCCTCCAAACTGACATCAAGAAACTGGGGGGCAGAGTTCTCTTTCTCAGAGAAATGGGACACTTTTTGTGTCCCGGCCCTAAGGCACTCTGCTTCCGGACGCCACCTGAAATTCCGTATGGATCAAGATTATTCGCTCAGGCAAGATGCCATCAACCAGGACTCTGGTTGCATTTGTAGGGTCAAAACCCTCCACCAAACCGACATCATGAATCTGGGGGCCTAAGTTTTCTTTCACGTGGAAACGTGCCATCATTTGTATCGTAGGCCCCCTGTCTGGGAGTCGACTGCCGCCTCTTCAAATTCCGCATGGAGCAAGATCCCTCACAGACCCAAGCTGCCACCGACAAGGACCCTGGCTGCCCTTGCAGGGCCAAAACCCTCCTCCAAACTGACATCAAGAAACTGGGAGGAAGAGTTCTCTTTCTCAGAGAAAAGGGACACTTTGTGTGTCTCGGCCCTAAGGCACTCTGCTCCCTGCTTCCTCCTGAAAATCAGTATGGATCAAGATTCCTCGCAGACCCAAGCTGCCACCAACAAGGACCCTGGCTGCCCTTGCAGGGCCAAAACCCTCCTCCAAACTGACATCAAGAAACTGGGGGGCAGAGTTCTCTTTCTCAGAGAAAAGGGACACTTTTTGTTTCTGGGCCCTAAGGCACTGTGCTCCCGGACGCCACCTGAAATTCCGTATGGATCAAGATTATTCGCTGACCCAAGCTGCCATCAACTAGAACTCTGGCTGCAATTGTAGGGCTAAATGCCTCCTAAAAACAGGCATCATGCATCTGGGGGACTGAGTTTACTTTCACGTGGAAATGCGTCATTGTTTGCATCGAAGGCCACATATCTGGGAGTTGACTTCCTCATGCTGAAATTCCGCACAGATTAAGATTCCTCGCAGACCCAAGCAGCCACCGACAACGACCCTGGCTGCCCTTGCAGGGCCAAAACCCTCCTCCAAACTGACATCAAGAAACTGGGGGGCAGAGTTCTCTTTCTCAGAGAAAACGGACAATTTTTGTATCCCGGCCCTAAGGCATTCTGCTCCCTGATGCCTCTTCAAATTCCGTATGGATCAGGATTCCTCGCAGACCCAAGCTGCCACCAAGAAGGACACTGGCTGCCCTTGCAGGGCCAAAACCCTCCTCCAAACTGACATCAAGAAACTGGGGGGCAGAGTTCTCTTCTCAGAGAAAACGGACACTTTTTTTGTCGTGGCCCTAAGGCGCTCTGCTCCCGGACGCCACCTGAATTTCTGTATGGATCAAGATTATTCGCTGACGCAAGCTGCCATCAACCAGGACTCTGGTTGCATTTGTAGGGCTAAAACCCTCCACCAAACCGACATCATGAATCTGGGAGCCTAAGTTTTCTTTCACGTGGAAAAGTGCCATCATATGTATCGCAGGCCCCCTGTCTGGGTGTCGACTGCCACCTCCTCAAATTTCGCATGGAGCAAGATCCCTCACAGACCCAAGCTGCCACCGACTAGGACCCTGGCTGCCCTTGAAGGGCCAAAACCCTCCTCCAAACTGACATCAAGAAACTGGGGGGCAGAGCTCTCTTTCTCAAAGAAAAGGGACACTTTTTGTGTCCCGGCCCTAAGGCACTGTGCTCCCTGCTGCCTCCTGAAATTCCGCATGGATTAAGATTCCTCGCAGACCCAAGCTACAACTGACAGGGACCCTGGCTGCCATTGCAGGGCTAAAACCCTCCTCCAAACTGACATCAAGAAACTGGGGAGCAGAGTTGTCTTTCTCAGGAAAAGGGACGCTTTTTGTGTCCCGGCCCTAAGGCACTCTGCTCCCGGACGCCACCTGAAATTCCGTATGGATCAAGTTTATTCGCTGACCCAAGATGCCATCAACCAGGACTCTGGTTGCATTTGTAGGGCCAAAACCCTCCTCCAAACTGACATCAAGAAACTGGGGGGCAGAGTTCTCTTTCTCAGAGAAAAAGGAACACTGTTGCGTTCCCTGCTTCAGTCCCACCCTGGTACCGGCAGCGGAGTCCTAGCCCTATCCTAGGATGCCGTTCGCCCTCGGGAAGGCACCCTCGGAGTGCTGACTATGAGCACAGCTGGCCCGCGTTCGGTCCGGGGAGATGTTGCCCCCGGAGCGTGGTGAAACAGCAAAGAACTACCAGAGAAGGAGGTCTCTTGGTATGTGATTTCGGTAGGTTTATTGCCTCCAAAGGGAGCACATGGACCAAGAGCCAAGAGCAGCTTATTACATCGGTATTTAAGGGAGGAACAACACCCAATAGGATGAGGGCAGGGGACAATACAGGGGAGGGGCTGGGGTACATGATCAAATGGGGTTTAGGGAGGGGAGGGGAACAGAGAGAACAACGAATGAACTATGGAGTGACAGGGAATTTCCCAGAGCGGGGAAACATAACAGACAAGTCCAGTAACCAATAGCAGGAGCTTGGGTCCATGGATTGGTGGTCCAACTGCTGCCCCTGGGAGCTCCGGGGGGAAACCCTCTGTCCGTGGAACCTGTCCGGAAGTCCTCTGGTTCCGAACCACCGCAACATCTCCCCCTGTCTTTTTACTTAAAGAAAGTGATTTGTTAGTACAATGAAGATAATAACTAAAATCCAAAGCAAAGTCTTGAAAATCTGCAAATAAACAAACAAACATTGTTAAATCATTGTCTCTCTACAGGACTGGGAATGATTGGGGTATGGGAGGTACACGGGGTAGGTTTCAGGAGAGTTTAAGGGGAAGATATCAAGAAGAAGGGTCTCAGTGATTTTTCTTGATGACTGTCGAAGTTTGGAGTTTTCTTTTTCCTTCTCTTCCACGCTGATCTCTGTGGAGCAGCGTCTGTTGGTGGATGCGACTGGATCTGCTCTGGTGGATGTGTTGGGTGGAGAGTTGTGATGCCTACTAACTTCAGCCATCGTGGTTCAAGTGACTGGTCATCTGGGATTGCCTCTGATGGGGTCTCCAGTGGCATGGGTGGTGATGGAGAGCAGGACACAGTGGATTCAGCTTTTAATTTCTTTGAGGAGCACGGTGCCGATCCGTTTCCCGAATGGGATGGAGCATGTGGTGTCCAGGAGCCTGTGGAAGACTTAGGTGGAGGGTGATTAGAACTGTTCAGCAGGCTTTGAAGCTGCTGCTTCCATATCTTTTCCCACACCCAATACTGAACCTTAACTAAAATGCCTGTCAGGATTGTTTTTATGTCAGATGGGACCAGCACACCTTCAAAGTGAGGAGAATCTCTCCCAAGCTCTCTCTCCACCTTGCAAGGCTCTCGCAAGGCTGCAGGTGACTGTGATTCCCATCGTGGGTTGTTACCCTGAGGGCTGTGCACACCTGATGCCACTGCAGGGTCTGGCTGACCGGCTGTATCGCAGGCTTCAGCCTCTCCACTTTTCGGCCCCCAATCCCGGGGTGTGAACGAGGGAGCGTGGGGATCTGGAAGTGGGCGGTGGTCAGGGGTGGGACTGCAGTTGATATGAGCAGTCCAGGCACGGGGTGGGGCGGGGATCTCCCTCGGGCTGGGGCAGGGACCTCCGGCGCGAGGGGAGGGACCCGACGCGAAGACATCATCGGCCGCGGGGGGGGAACCCGACGCGGCGCCAATCGACGCGAAGGGGAAGGAGCCGTGGGAGGGGCTGGGAGGATTCGTGGGCTTTCGGCGTGAGGCTGCGCAGTGGGCGCAGGGGTGTCGGCACGGTGCCACGAGGCCGCCGCCATCTTTAAACTCGGAACAATGGGGGAGCGCAGCCGGCGCGAGTTTGGCTGTGGGCGGGGAAGAGGGATTGGGAAAAGGGGAATTAGGAACGTGGGGTGGGTGAGTCGGGGATTTCGAACTTTCAGGACAATTACGCAAAGTATAACAAATTACAATCAACAACGGGAAAAATTTTCGGACAGAAACATCACCCCCTCTCTCCACTGCCTCTAAACGTTTTTCTACTAACTCCCAAAAACTCAGAGTTTTAACAGAAGAAGCAGAAGCAAGAGGGACATAGGCAAAGATCCATTTAACAAAACGTTTCCAAGCCTTCTTATTAGCATTCCCGTTTTTTAACTTTAGGGTCTCTTTAACTTGGACATAAAACTCCTGCTCTATTCGGGACAGCTTAATACCCATTGTCTCCGAATAAAAGCCTCCTTGCTCTTTTTATACGGTACAAAACTCTCCCTCGAGCCTGATTCCCGCTGCCTATCGCGGATTAGACCTCACCGTCTGCGCTCGGTTCTCGGTGGCTTTCCCGCCGCTATCACGGGCACCGAGCTTCGCCGCCGCGCGCGGATCCTGGTCCTTTCCCACCGCGCCTCGCAGCCGCCAAACCTCACCGCTCCGTGCGGGTCTTGGTTCCTCGATCCCGGCTTCAGTTGCCGTCACCGGCTCCGGAGGGAGAAACATCCAAAAGAGCAAGGGTCTCTGGTCTCGTCAGTTCGCTCAGCTAGCGTACACACTTCAGACGCTCCAGAACGGTTGCTGACGGCCCCTGCCAGCCCCCCGCTAAAACGCGGAAGTTCTCGCTAGGGGAGCGACGTCCCGAAGGCGCAGTCCGGACCGCTGCTGCGTATCCAGGTCGCTCGCAGGGAACCCCGAGAGGTCGGAGTCTCTGTTCGGTGCGCCACTTGTTGCGTTCCCTGCTTCAGTCCCACCCTGGTACCGGCAGCGGAGTCCTAGCCCTATCCTAGGATGCCGTTCGCCCTCGGGAAGGCACCCTCGGAGTGCTGACTATGAGCACAGCTGGCCCGCATTCGGTCCAGGGAGATGTTGGCCCCGGAGCGTGGTGAAACAGCAAAGAACTACCAGAGAAGGAGGTCTCTTGGTATGTGATTTCGGTAGGTTTATTGCCTCCAAAGGGAGCACATGGACCAAGAGCCCAGAGCAGCTAATTACATCGGTATTTAAGGGAGGAACAACACCCAATAGGATGAGGGCAGGGGACAATACAGGGGAGGGGCTGGGGTACATGATCAAATGGGGTTTAGGGAGGGGAGGGGACCAGAGAGAACAACGAATGAACTATGGAGTGACAGGGAATTTCCCAGAGCGGGGAAACATAACAGACAAGTCCAGTAACCAATAGCAGGAGCTTGGGTCCATGGATTGGTGGTCCTACTGCTGCCCCTGGGAGCTCCGGGGGGAAACCCTCTGTCCGTGGAACCTGTCCGGAAGTCCTCTGGTTCCGAACCACCGCAACAGGACACTTTTTGTGTCCCGGCTGTAAAGCACTGTGCTCCCGGACGCCATCTGAAAT
>JAVTVJ010003988.1:0-15733 GCA_034509425.1 Eopsaltria australis
TGAGCGACAAGCTAGATGCACAGCTCGCAATCATCTGCGAAGAAGAGAGTGTCTCACTGTACCAGGAGCTGAGGGAAAACCGTCCATAGCACGCGGCGGATGCGTGCAGCAGAGACGGCGAAAAGCGGCAAAGCTGAATGCCGTCGCTGAGTTTCAGTTGTGTCCAAGTCACATCGGGCGAAGAGCGAAGCCGCAGGGAAGCGGGCTTCTTTGCGCAGCGTGCAGACTGCCAGAGCAGCGTGCCTGACCATTTCTCGCCCTGCCGATGTTGCGTTAGCAGTCCAAAGCCACAAGATGGCGCTGTCGACTCGCAAAAGAAGGAAGCGCTCCGAGGGCAGCTCGAAACCACTCCGAGGCTAGAGCCGCCTTGGAAACGTCCCTGCTCTCAAGCGTCCCGTTGCCAGCGCGAAAAGATTTGCCTGATCTTCCTCTCCCAAGTGCGGAGCCTTCTGTGCACCGCACTCAAACGGCAAGACGAGCTCCTTTGCCCTACATGCTTTCCACTCTAGCTGAATCTGCCCGCTCGGAAACATCTAGCAAAAACAGAGCTGGCACAAGTACCAGCTAATAATGCCTTTGCTGTCTGCAGCTTCAACTGCACCCATCGAGCTAGCCGCACACACCCTGCTCGCGGCACTTTCCTTCCTCAGCTCTAGCTACCTTCCGAAGCCTTCACTCTCACAGAGTCAGGATGCAAACGGAACAGCATCAGGGACTGCTGACACACTAAAGCTCCCAGGACAAAATGCTCAACAGCCTGGCATCTGCCTTTGCACTGACAGTTGAGCAGCTCAAAGCCAGAGCACTGCTTATTGGCAAAAGCCTCTTCATTCCTTGAGGCCACCCAGTGTGCACGTCTCAACTTGCTTTCTTTACGGAAGAGTGGTAATCCAAAGAAATGGCATGGCCTCCTACAAAATACAAAGCATCCAGGGACTGATCCACATGCAGTGTTGAATGGCCAACAATTGCACCTACCTAGAAGGTGTCAGGACAGAAGAATCTTGCCGGACTCTTCCACCCCATGATGTCATAACATCTGCTCCAACAACACTGGCACTATGAATCATAGGCGAATGAGACAGGGCAGGAGGGCAAGGCCCGGGAATGGCATGAAAAAGGCGCCTTGAGTTCCAGGTGGGGGAGGGGCGAGAAAGATAACGCGAAGCAATGGAAGGATTCAAGGGCAAAAGGAAGATGCTCCGTAAGGCAATGAGAGTCCTAGAAGGAGAAGGAAATGAAAGCTGGACATGGACAAATCGAAAGGGACGTCACGAGGGGGATGAGTGAGCAAGTCAATGCAAGGCGCTGCAGGGGCGGAAGGCTGAGACGAGGCTACAGATCGCATTGCAAAGCAATGCAAGTCATGGCGAAGCGTGTCAGTAGCGAGCACTGCCAGACGGCCGTGGCAGTGAGGGTGGGGCGGCTGCGTGCAGTGCAGCGCGGGTGGGAGTGGGTGTGGGGTGGTGTGTGCTTGCAGGGTTGTGCGGGGGCAGGGGTGTGCGGGGTAGGCGCGTGTGTGTGTATGTGGAGGGGGTATGTGTGTGCTGGTAGTGTGTGCTGGCTACGTGCCTGTGTAGCGCAGGTGTGTGTGTGTGTGCCGAGGTTTGGGGAGTAGGTGGGGGGGGCGGGGTGTAGTGCCAGGGGGACCCACGCAGCGCCAAGCAGGTGTGGGACTGAGAGAAGTAAGATGAATATGTCTGTCCAAAGAGACCGTGGGATTCCGCTTGCAGACAGGGCTAGGAAGCGATAGACAGGCAAGGAAGAGAAGAACCTGTTAGTTGTTGCAAATGCTACTAATCACCACAGACTGTTGCTCAGGCATGGCACTGTTAAATTCCTGAAGCTAGAGCAAGAGGACAAAACTGAATAGAATGACGACGACTTTCTTCTTTCTTTCTTTCTTTAATGTAAACCAAATAAGAGGCGATAGTGGAGTGCGGCATCCCGTAAGCGATCAGCTCAGGCAGTGGGGAAAAGGGAGAGGGAGATGCAGCCGGGAACTTAGGATATGAAGGAGGCTACAAGGCGGCAGGATTAGAGAAAGCCCAGGGCAAATGGCCCATGGCCTGTCTCCTTCTTGAAATAGGTAGGGGACTAGTCTGTTCTTCTCTTTGGCCATAAACAAGTGGAATGTGGATGAGTTTTGCCAGCAGGAGGGACTTGCTGCGGGGTGTCAGTGTGCCCCTGCCCCCCCATCCCCCACCCCCTCCTACCCCCCCCCTTCCCCCCCTCCACCCCTCCAATTGCGAAGCCGCATCGCTGCTGGCGCGGGCAGGGCTGGGGCCGCAGTCAACAGCAGCCGAGGGGGCGTGGAGGGGGTGGCTGCGGCAGGATCGGCCGTGTGACACCGCCCACTGGCACCGCCTCCATCTCTCCTTTGCCTCGCCCCCCGCCGGGCGCGCTCCCAAGCGGCGGCGCTCACCAGCTGCTCGGCGCTGCCGGAAGCCAGCAGCCGCCGAGGCTGTCCCGGCAGGACCGTGCCCCGGCTTCGCCAGCGGCTCGGCCGGAAACGGCGGCGCGCGTGTGCCGCGTGGCGCGGAGCACAGGCGTTGCGGGGCAGGCGCGGCGAGCGCACGCGAGGAGAGAGGGGTCGCGGGCGGGGCGGGGCGGGCGTGGCGCTGTGCGCATCCGCTTCCTGTCGCTCGGCGCCCGCCCCCGGCAGCGGCCCGGCGGGTGCCGTGTGAGCCCGCGGAGCGGCGGCGCCGGCCGGGCAGGGCGCGCTCTGGCATGCGGCCGGAGGCGGCCGCAGCGAGAGGCTCCTGGCACTGCCCGTGCGGTGGTCCGAGCGGGGAGCAGAGGCCGGCCTTCCGGGGGCTATGAGGCGTGCCCGCCTTTGCCCCGCTGCCCTCCGTGCCGCACGTGGCCCATTGCAGCCAATCGGCCGTCCCCGCAGCGGCGCCGGCGGCAGCAGAGCCGGCAGCGCGCGCTCCATGCCGTGCCGGCCGCTGCCGCCCAGCGCCGCGCTCCGCCGAGGCATTTTGTCCCCCACGGTGGGAGAGCGACATACGGGACGCTGAATGTGGAGGCTGCCTGTCGGCGGGAGCAACTTGCCTTCATTGACCACCTCTTTTTGGCTCCCGATTTCAGGTACCTTGCGCTGGTGCTGAAGAGTTTGGCAGCGAAGCTGGCGGAGGTGCCGCAAGAGCTCAATGGCAAGGAGCTTTTCAGTGCGACGCTCGGAGGTAGAAGATCCATAGCTGAAAGCAAAAAAGGTCAGAGCATGTCATCGGCCACAGTAATGCTAAGTTGTTCATCTTTGCCAACTGCTTGCAGAGTTGCTCTTTTCTTAGGTAATGGGGCCAGAGCTGCACGGGCTCAGGATTTTGAGATGATGTTAGGTGCGGGCTTGGTGAAGAAAGTGGAGCGGTTGATGCGGCATTCTGCCAAATTGGGACAGGTCTTTCTGTATTCCTCAGTCCTGTGACGTTAGCAAAAGCCTGAAAATAGGTTTTGCAGAACATCCGGGTTTTTTTCCTACTAGCAGTAGTCACCTTGTCTTTAGGAAAGTAAAGGTTCTTTATTTTTCTCCATGAGCATCAAGTGCTTTTGATCAGCGTTGGTTTGCGTGCCTTAGCCTTGTTGTTGTCTTCCTTGGAGAACTTGTGCAATACTCAGATGATCAGTGGAGGTTTTAGACTGCAGTGGTGGACTTGAAGGCTTCCAGTAGCAGCAGCAGGGAGATGCTGTCCACATTTTGGATTTCCCTTTGTCTGAACCTTGTGCAAGGTTTCAGTTTTCAAGCAGTTTGAAGAGCTGCAAAGTTACCACTGATGGTTTAGTCAAGTTATCCTGTGATTTAAGTGACTAGTGAAGCCCGTACTAAGGCAATGTAGAGTAGCATCCCAGAAAGGTTGGATTGGAGAACAGGCAGTTCTGAAGACAGCTGTTTGTTGTAGGGGAAGGAGAATGTAGGAGTTGATTGAAGAGCACTGCATGCACAAAAGGTTAAGGAGGAGCCATCTTTTGATGTCCCCTCTATGCTTGTTCTCATTTGAAATACTGAACATTCTGCAGGTTGGTTTTGTAAGGCGTGTGGGTTTGTTTTGTTTTTTTATGGGGGGGGGGGTGAGGGAGGTGGGGGAATGATGGGTGTTGGGTTTTTTTATTTCCAGAATAGTGTACAAAGAAGCTATGCCCAAAAGCAGCACTGTTTCTCTTACTCTTCTTAATTTTTCCTGCCTCAAAGAGTATTTGGTTTAAAAAAACCTTAATAATCCTCCATTTTGCCTGATGCAGGAAGGGGGAAAGTAACTAGGAGATTTTGGAAGCCGGAAGAGAATTTCTTGCCCTCTGATGTTATGAAAAAGCATGGAGGGGGAAAAAAAACAACCTGTTAGGAAAATTCAGATTCAATGCAATTTAAACAATTGCATTGCTCAACCAACAAATATGAAGGGACCAGCTTTATACACAGCTTTAAACTTTTGAAGCCCTCTTAAAAGAACAGTTGGAAATAGACTCATCCAAGTTTGTTCTATTGCACGACTAGATGGAGTTAGGGGATCAGGAAGATGAGAAAGTGAGTCCGTCTATATTATCTATTGCAGTGGGAGTATGGCTTCCATTTCACTCACAGCCTCCCATCTGCTCCATGTGAAGGTGCTTTCATTTGGTGAGAGCAGAAGGTGCTGAAATTCTTCAAAGTGGTGCCTGAAAGGTCATTCAGTCCTTTTCCGATGTAATGGGATTTGTTGGTGTATTCAGCAACCTGATGCTGTGGTCTGGAGTCCAGACCACAAATGGTCAAACTTGTGCTGATGGTAGTAGGAAGAGAACCAGACCCAAAACTTGGATTTGATCTTTTTTCTGCATAATTGTGGAAAAGGGATTTGTTTTTCTTTGTCTATTGAAAGAGGCAGGGATGAAACAAATCTTGAAGAGGTCAAGAATGTTTGAGCAGCCATCTGACCTGCAGAAGATTGCTTCCAAACTTTCTGGTACATGCTGACAATAAGAGCCCGTGTTTGTTTGCTTGTTTGCTGGGGCTTTTGGATCTATTTGAGACGTTTGAAAATGTCTTTGTCAGGTTTCAGTATGGAAATCTTAGAAAAGTTGTGTTAGCCCGTTTCAAGTCAGTCTAAACCTGGCAAATAGAAGTGCCAGGTAAAAAAAGGAAGGTTTGGTCTAACACTTGCATGTGTGAAGGGAAAAAACATGAGGCTTACTCCTCTCCTTTGGTTGTATTTGATCCTGGATGTTATTATTTGCTGAAACCTTTGCTTAAAGAGGAAGTTTGAATTTTCTCTTGACTCCTTTTCCTACTTGTAGTAAAATGTGTTTTAGCTTGACTTTCTAAAAGTGCATAGCATACTCCTGCTACAGAAGCAAGCAAGCATCTGTGTTGCTGCAAATTGTGATTTTGTTAGCAAGTGGAGCACTTAATGTTTCTTTGAGCTTCTTTCTATACTTGTATTTCAATAGGATTAAAAGCAGAACATAGACTTGAAGGTCTCCATTTGTGGAGGCGGTCCTCATTCACTTGCGGTGAATACAGCTGAAGAGCCGCTTTGTGATATTGGCCCCATATGGTGTGTCCTCAAGGGATCCCTGGGACTGCAGAAAATGGGAGCACCCTTGAAGCTGTGTGCCACATGTGGCAGCCTGTGAAGATCCAGCAGACACTGCAGTGTCTGAAAGCGTGCTCGGAAGGCGGACGTTGTAACGTCAATAATTTCCCGAGTTTCTGGAGCAAAGAGCAGGTCTGTAAACATCTTAATGTCTTTTAAGGAACTTTTGCATTTCTGTAAGCCCTGTTGAAATGAGTTGGTTTTTGTAGCGGACAAGAGGGATCCTATAAACTGATGCCTTACTATGGGACGGGATGAGACTGAACGGGACGGAAGGGGATGGGATGGGATGTAATGGGATGTGATCGGATGGGATGGGATGGGATGGGATGGGATGGGATGGGACGGGATGGGATGGGATGGGATGGGACGGGGTGGTGGGGAATGGGAAATGGCATGGGGTGGGAATGGATGGGATGGATTGGATGGGATGGGATGGGATTGGAAATGGAATGGCGGGGTTTGGGAGGGACGGACAACGGCGCATTGGGATGGGTAAATGGGAATGGGATGGGAAATGGGGATGGGATGGGACGGGAAACCAGGACGGAAACGGGAAAATTGGGATGCAATGCGTGGGGTGGGGTGGGGATGGGAAACATGCGATGCAATGGGCATGGATTGGGATGGGATTGGGTTGGGGTGAGATGGGATGGGATTGGGTTGGGATGGGATGGGATGGGATGGGATGGGATGGGATGGGATGGGATGGGATGGGATGCGATGGGATGGGATGCGATGGGATGGGATGGGACGGGACAGGACGGGACGGGATGGGATGCAATGCGGTGGGGTGGGGTGTGATGGGATGCGATGCAATGGGATGGATTGGGGAATTGGCTTCTGGGAAAATTGGGGATGGGGATGGAAATTTTTGGAAAATGGGAAATGGGAAAAAAATGGATTGGGAACCGGCGATGGATGGATGGGGATGGGCACGGGAAATGGGTGAGAAAATGGGGACGGGTGGGATTGGATTGGGATGGATGGAAGGTTGGGATGGGAACCTGAGGGTGGGAGGATGGAGGAAGGCTTTGGAAATGGGGACGGGTTTTTGGCCATGGGCAAAGTGGCCAAATGGCATGGCACCATTCAAGATAGGATGGAAAGGGATGGGATGAAATTTGACGAGGGGGCAGAGCGCGGCTGGGCAGGGTGGGGTGCGGTTGAGTCAGGTGCTGCCAGCCTTCCTTTCCATGACCCTGTTGCTGGGAGTGGGGTGCCCACTCCTAAAATTTGGCACAGAACAGGATTTCTCCCAGACCCAAGCTGCCACCAACTTGGACTCTGGCTACCCTTGGAGTGCCACAACCCTCCGCCAAGTCGACATCAAGAAACTGGGGAGCTGAGTTATCTTTCACAGGGACGAGGGCTACCCTTCATTTCCAAGGCCTGTGTCTCAGAGCTGGCTGCCGCCTCCTGAAACTCTGCCTGCAGCTGCATTTCTCCCAGACTCAAGCTGCCACCACCTAGGACTCTGGTTGCCCTTGGAGTGACAAAGTCCTCCCTTGAACTGACATCAGCAATCTGGGGCACTGACTTTTCTTTCACATGGCAAAGACCATCTTTCGTGTCAAAGGCTCCCTGTCTGCCAGCTGGCTGCCGCCTCCAAAGATTCCGCACAGAGCTGCATTTCTCCCCCAGCCATGCTGCCACCAGCTAGGACACTGGCAGCCCTTGGAGTGCCAAAACCCTCCTCCAAACTGACATCAAGGATCTGGGGCACAGAGTTTCTTTTGACAGGGACAAGGGCCCACCTTCATGTCCCAGCTCCAAGGAGCGGAGCTCGCCGACGCCTCCTCAGTTTCCGCAGGGAGCACCATTCCTCCCAGACCCAAGTTGCCACCAGCTAGCATTCTGGCTGCCCTTGGAGTAACAAATGCCTTACCTAAAGTGACATCAAGAAGCTGGGCAACACACTTGCTTTTTCACAGGGAAAAGGGCAAGCCTTTGTGGCACAGCCCAAAGGCACGCAGCACGCTGCCCATTCCCAACATTTCCCACTCAGCTGCCTTTCCCTTCATAATAGTGTCTCCTGTGCCTCACTTCCCTTCTACTACTGTAAGAGTCTGGACGGAAATCCCTTTGTCTGCCTCACGACCATCGACAGAAGCAGAGGCCCAAAACCCAGAGACCCTAAGAGGGGAAAAGGACTTTTGCACAATGAAGTCCAGCCAGAACTTGGTGGCATGCCTGCCAGGTGCCCAGCTGTACTGCAGAGCTGTGCTGCTGAGCTGTGCTGCAGAGGCGTGTCGGTACATGCCCGTGGCACCCGTGTCCGCCCGGCTACCGGGACGGAAAGAACCGATCTATATGTCCGGTACAGCTGCACCTGTACTCTAAAACAATGGGCCCTACTCCCCAACTGCTGCCTACTTGCCCCTCGTCTCTGGAGGGATTGCCTCATCTCTTGCTTACCTGCCCCCCGCTTTCGAAAAGACTATCAAGAGACTCTCAAAAGGTACCCCTACCAGTACTCCCTACGGACGAGACGAATCCATCGGATCCGGACAACGAGGATCTCCTCGTGCCGTGGTAGCTATGCCCCTCCTTTCCTTTTCTCTCTCTCTTTCTTCTCTCTCTCTCTCCTCTGTCGCATAAGCGTCTTGTTGGCACTCAATAAAGTGCTTTGGATTTTGATTGAAGCAAAAATACTTGGCCCTGTTTTCTTTTGCACTCTGAGATTCAAAGGAACGAACCATCACGACCCCTGCTCCTACCAGCGGATGGTGACATCAATTGGCGTCACGGACAGGATTCTGAGGCAGAAGGGGCTGCAAGGTTTTGTGTAATTTGTAACAGGGGAAGGACGTTTTGCTCCAGCCGCACCTAGCCCGACACTCCAAAAGGGTGAGCGGTGTCTAGAAAGCAAGGGGGGGCATCTCGAATTTCCTGCAAACTGCACATGCCTAGGTGAAAAGCACCCCTATACTCTGTTGAGGGTTCTGTCTTCAGAATTTCACAAAAGAATCTCTTGGTGCAAAAGGGGGAGTGTTGTGTTTCTTTTTAAGGTGGCTGTGTAAGGAGTTAGTCTACTGGGTGTTAGGAGAGGCAATGGATTGTAACTAAACAGAGCCTCCAGTAGACTCAGTCTCTTCGCCACTTTAGGGAAGAGAAGGGGAACGCAGCCCGCTTCTCGGTATTGTGGATGCAACTAAGTTTTACCTCCCTAAAGCGGTTTTCATTATCCCTTCGAAAACATGACCTCAAACACTAAAACAAAACATAGAGCTGCATTTGATGCTTTGTTAGCAAAACACAATGCCCCACCCTCTCCAGGAGGGGAAGAGTGGGCACAAAACAACTGGTTTAATTTAGAAAATGTGATTGATAGAATTTACTCTTTACAGCGTGGGTCAAAATTCAAACTTGGCCGAGATAAAGCTGTCATTTGCTCTGTACTAGGAGCATGCCTTACATCGGCTATAGATCACCGCTTTAAGCGGTGCAATGAACAGGGAACAATAATAGACTCCCTGCAAAACTTAGTAGAAATTTTACAGAAACAATTAGAGGAAAAAGAGAATTATATTCTCTTGTTACAAGATCTCTTGAGAGAAAAATGTTTTAAAAACTCAAGGAACACCGATCCACCACAAGACACAAAGGAAAAGGAATCACTTTACCCCCACAAAGAATTCAAGCAAGTAAAAAATTGTGGGCAAAACTGCTGTCCTCCTATGACACCTTTAATTAAAACAGAATATGTCTCCCAAGTGTCACTCACCGCAGGAGACCAAATTCATTGAACTGAACAGGAGGCCAGTGGATACTGGGGACATGATGTTTTCTTAACAACAGGAGACAAACATAACACCTCGTCCCCAACTCAGCATGCAACTTTCCAAGCTGGGGGACTCAATCCTCCAGAAAGTGGAGACCCTTTAGCTATTGTTAGTACCCCTGATCAACTTCTAGAAAGCGTCCACAAAGCCGCTTGTCTGCAAACGATACATGAAAAGAAGTTGATTCCTGAATATGAATCCCCTGTGCAAATGCCTGTGAAACCTGAAATGAAGACCCCTTTAATTCGGGGTCCCCCAGAATCACTCAAAGCCACAGCAATTGTCTTACAGAAAACCATAGCAGTTGTGGGTCCCGTAGAGAAACTAGAAAGATTCCTTGAAAACCCGACAGATCAAACTGGATCTACTGATCCCGGGAACGCCCCAAATTCTACACCCTCTCAGCCGCTGGGTTCACACTTGAATTCACCTGCCAGTGGTCGCAAAGTTTATACATGTAGTGAGGTTGCAGAAGATCTGATTAATTACAATAGAAAATGTGGACCTGTAAAAACCCCACAAGAAAAATCAGAGAAAACACTGGCTAGCAGGGACATTCGGGTCCCTCATAGTGAAAACCCAGAAAATAGTGGACCCCCCTTGCTTTCTCAAAGTTTGGGCAGTGAGCCTAAGCAACCCCTCCCTCAGAGCCTGGGAAGTGAGCCAAAGCAACCTTTCCTTCAAAGTCCAGGCAAAGAGCCAAAACAACTTTGTCCTCAGAACCAGGTAAACTGGTTTTTGGGAATTTGGTGGAAGGATATCCCACCTGAAAGCTTAACCTTTTTAGATCAGATTAAAATGCCTGAATCTAGGAAAGATCTCCAACATGCTTTGGGGTTATTGGTGTTCTGGAGAAAACACATCCCTGATTTTTCCATAATTGCCAGACCTGTTTATACTTGCTGAGAAAAGGGGTGAGATGGGAATGGGATACTTCTCAAGAAGAAGCCTTACAATTACTGATTTTTGAAGCAACAGCTCACCAAGGCCTGGGCCCTATTCACCCTACAGATCCTTTCCAAGTGGAATGGGGGGTTGCTTCCTCAGGGCTGCCAGTTCACATCTGGCAGCGGGGCCCTGAGGGCCCAACAAGGCCTGTTGGTATTTATTCCCATGGCTTCAGAGATGCTGAAAAAAGACACACTATCTGGGAAAAGGGGCTGTTTGTGGTCAGCTTAGCTCTGATAGAAGTGGAGAAAATTACACAACAGCAACCGATTGTTTTGAGTTGCCTTTGCCAAATTATTAGGGCAGTTCCTACCGGGATCCCCCAACCTGACGGGGTGGTCCAGAGGGCCTTAGTTAGAAAGTGGGATGCTCAGATTGAACACTATTGTAACACTTTCTCAATAACGGAAGGAGCTGTAAAAAACCTGGCAATACAAGAAGGCTTCAGTAGCAGCCAAGACAAACCTGCCTCAGTTATTAAGGTAGCCCTCCACACTTCCTCCGGTGAAACAGAGGGGGAAGGCAGTGCCCAAGTTGGCGAGCTGATAGCTGTTTGGAGTGTTCTCCAATGTGAAGTACAGAATATCTTTCTTGTTTGTATCTATACTTATTTCTATGCTGTGTTTCAGGAATGGACTGAGTGGCTTTCTTTTTGGCAGCAAAAGGCATGGAGAGCCTCTGATGCCCTAGGAAAGGAGCATCGGACAAATACACGCTGGATAATTCCATCATTTTAACCTTTTCTGCCCCTTGGTGGCAGGCTCTGTTGTGTTTACTTTTCACAGGGGAACTGCGAGGGACATGAAGAATTTATAGATTTAAAATAAATGCCATAGCAAAGCCCATACTGAGTGCAGTAGCTACATATTATGGTATAAACACCCCCCCTTGTGCTGGATGACAAGAATAATGCTTTTTCCCTCCCTTTATGGTAACATGAGGTGATGATTGCTGGACTTTTTGTTAAACTTAGCTGTTGTACAATTTTCCCATGAAATTATGTGTGGTAAAAACAATACAAGATACTGGGGGGGAGGGACTTGAAGTTGATGTTGTAATACCTATCACCCAACCATTGGTTATGCTAAGCCTGAAAATTTTTGAAATTGGACCAAATATAATCAGGACCAGGTATGGTCTCTCAAACAAGTGAAATTGCTAATGCACAGAAATTCAGCCAACTTGTTCATCTTTTAACACAAAGAGACATAACCGGTGTTGTGGGAACATGATTGGGAATCTTGAATAGCATTGATTCAGAAGTACTAAAGAATAAATTGGCTGTCACAAGTAGAGATTTAACCAAATTACAACGACCACTGCAGTTGTCATTAACCCACCAGTGGTTGTTATCAAACATATTAACTCAGTGAATGTTAACCGTATGTAATGCTTCAGTGCATTCAATATTCCCTGTCATTGCATTGGGGCTGAATTGGGGTGGAACTTTTCTTTATCCTTTTGAGCCTAAGCAATGGACCTGTCAAATGGATCAAAAATGGCAAACTGTGGATTTAGAAACTTGTGTTGTCCGGGAACAACTAGGGTTCATTTGTGAAAGTAATGCAATCAGAGCTCAGGACATTTGCTTAGACACGGAACAGAGTATCTGTCATTTTGAAATTCATCCTAAAGAGAATCTTGAAACAGTGCTTGTGTATATAGGCAATGGATGTGCATGCTTGAGAACTGCTTGTGATCAAATAGTTGTAGAAAATTTGGTGATGGACACTAAAAATCATTCCAATTTTTGTGTTTGTAATTTTACTAAAATTGTAGGATGTGATTTTTTTTATTTAGCTTCAGTCACTTCTTATCACCTTTTGCAGTCCAATTACTCACTGATACACCAAGTTGTGCCTACCCGCATTGGGATGAACCTTACCTTGGTAAAGCAATTGTTGCTTCATCAGGATTTAATCGAAATTTTGGAAAAGATCAAAAGAACGGACAGAAAACCTTGGGAACTGTTGATCACAATGTAAACGAAATACATCGTGTTCTGGAAAGGGTAAGAAAGGATGCTGACCACAGTTGGTGGGATACCCTTTTTGGGTGGTCACCTACTGCCACAGGTGTCCTCAATAAGCTGTGTCATCCCATCATTGTTCTCCTGATTCTAGTCTTAGTAGGTTTTGTCTTGTCAGCAATTTTGTATATCATGAACTGGAGAATGATGAAACGAGTAGCATACTTGACATCCATAATGAATATGCATAATCTGGTTGATGTTTCATCCTCTGTGGACACCCCTGACATTATTGGTGCAAGGCGAGCTCAGGTGTAATAAGAAATTGGATAAATACTTTACTGCTCATTGTAATTTAATCAATTCTTAATGAAATTTTAAGGTATTTTTATTGTTTGTGATTCAATGAATTAATGTCATTTTAAGGTGTAACGATGTATTCATGTAATTTTGAAGGATAATGATTTAAATAATTATTAAGATGATTTTAAGCTATAATAAGAAATTAAACTGGTCTTATCCAAATAATTATGAATGTAATTTCACTATAATAAGGCAATTGTTACCCTGTTGAAATTTAAACAAAATTTTATGTGATTAAAATTACTTCTTCTTTTGTTTTCTTTTCCTTTTCTTTTCCCTTCTCTCTTTCTCTTTTCTCTCTGTTTTCCGGGGTATGCTACCGGCATGGATGAGTCCTGAAGACATCGTGACAACACTACAGACTCCAGAAGGCATTGTGACAATGCTACAGGGTTCCTGACGACGATCGTGAGCCACGGGGTGGTGTAAGAGTCTGGACGGAAATCCCTTGTCTGCCTCACGACCATCGACAGAAGCAGAGGCCCAAAACCCAGAGACCCTGAGAGGGGAAAAGGACTTTTGCACAATGAAGTCCAGCCAGATCTTGGTGGCATGCCTGCCAGGTGCCCAGCTGTACTGCAGAGCTGTGCTGCAGAGGCGTGTTGGTACATGCCCGTGGCAACCGTGTCCGCCCGGCTACCGGGACGGAAAGAACCGATCTATATGTCCGGTACAGCTGCACCTGTACTCTAAAACAATGGGCCTTACTCCCCACCTGCTGCCTACTTGCCCCTCGTCTCTGGAGGGATTGCCTCATCTCTTGCTTACCTGCCCCCCGCTTTCGAAAAGACTATCAAGAGACTCTCAAAAGGTACCCCTACGAGTACTCCCTACGGACGAGACGAATCCATCGGATCCGGACAACGAGGATCTCCTCGTGCCGTGGTAGCTATGCCCCTCCTTTCCTTTTCTCTCTCTCTTTCTTCTCTCTCTCTCTCCTCTATCGCATAAGCGTCTTGTTGGCACTCAATAAAGTGCTTTGGATTTTGATTGAAGCAAAAATACTTGGCCCTGTTTTCTTTTGCTAGGAGGAGCAAGGCTTCTCCTAGCAATCTTGGCCGCATCTTCCTACATAGCTTGCCAGAAATGGAGAGGAAGGATCCTATCAATGCCACATGCCAAGTTGGATGCTAGCACCCAGTGAATGCTAATGCATACCATTTCTTTGCTAGCGCTAAAAATACAGGTAACTGACTTGTGCACGCAATTGGCTTCTGTGCTCCTAGTGTTTGCTGCTTTCTCCTGTGCAGTAAGGAAATGTCTTGAAGTCTTTCTGTCTGCTCAATTGGGACTATGAAAGAAGTCATTTGCTTTTGAATAGACCTCATTGGTCATTCTGAACAACTTGTGTGTCCCAGGGGATTTTGGAGTGCTGCCCACGGCAATCGTGCCAAAGGCCTGGCCAGAGGCAAGGCACTTGTTTCAAGTGCCCTCTCCATTGGCAACATTGCCTCAAGCACATTCCTCCACTCTGCCCTCAAACCAATCCTTTGCCAACACCAGCCATCCCCTGTTGCTGAGAGGCCTTCTTGACTGCCCTTGTTGCCCCCACCTTGGGCCATGGATTGTCAAAAGCCTCTCCACTTATTGGCCAGCCCAGCTCTGGATGCTTGAGAGCCTTTCTCAACTTGCCTTCATTGCAGCCCCGGCCATGGATTGGCCTTAATGACCTCTGGCAGAGTGTGCAAACTACCTCAGCATTGTCGCCAGCGAGTCTCTTCACAGCTCTTTTAGCATCATCCTCCCTTTTGCTGGGAGCCGTTTCCCAGCTTCACCTGTGCTATGCTGCGTGCATGCCCTCTCACATCTACTCCACAAAGATGTTCTTGCACTCACCACTGACATTTACAGTGCTCTCTCCCTGAGGACTCTTAGTGGACTACACTGCTCTGCCACTCATCTCTCTCGTCCACACTATCAGGCATGCAAACAATCACCCCGTGGCGGCCTGCACCAAGGGGACTTGATCACCAAAAATGGCTGAGGGGCGCCTCCAGCTCCGCTTGCTGCCTGCTGCCCCTGGATGCTGGAAGGATGCCACAAGAGTCCCCAAATTGTTAGGAAAATGAATCCACCGTGCCAGAGCTTGATGTCTAAAAAGGAGACAGAAAGGTCCTGGCATTTGATTGCAATCAAGGGACAGGCCATGGGCCTTTTGCCCTGGCCTCTGTCCAGCTGTTGGTGGATGCAGCCCCCTTTTTATCCTAGGCTCCCGGCCACATCACTCTCTTCTTTTTCCCCGCTTGCTGAGGTATTGTGAAGGTACAGACTTCCTGAAGTGCCTGCTCCATATGCTCCACTCTAAGATGCAGCCCCTTGTGTTGTAGAAAAGAAAGAAAAAGCAACTCATCCTCATTCTATGAAGTCTTTGGCCTCTTGCTCTAGCTTCAGCAATAGAACAGTGCCATGCCTGAGCACCAGTCTGTGGTGATTAGGAACATTTGCTCCAACTAACAGCTTCTTCTCTTCCTTGCCTTCCTTGCCCTGTCTACCAGCGGATGCAGACGGTCTCTTTGGACAGACATATTCATCTTACTTCTCTCAGTCCCACACCTGCTTGGCGCTGCGTGGGTCCCCCTGGCACTACACCCCGCCCCCCCCACCTACTCCCCAAACCTCTGCACACACACACACACACACCTGCGCTACACAGGCACATAGCCAGCACACACTACCAGCACACACATACCCCCTGCACACACACACACACACACACACACACACCTGCGCTACACAGGCACGTAGCCAGCACACACATACCCCCTGCACACACACACACACACACACGCATAGCCCACACAGCCCAGCACAGCCCTGCCCCGGCAGAACCCTGCAACAGCCTGTCTTTGAGGCAGCTGCGAGCTCTTGTCACTCAGCGGCTGACTTTGGCTGCAGCTGACAGTGTGATTTGGCCGCCACGCCGCTCTCTGCGGTGATGACGGGTGGTCACGGAGGCTTTGCAGAAGGAGCCCTAGAGCCCGTGAGGTTGCAGCCCTACCACGCCCCGCGGCGGCTTCGGCTTCTCCCCAGCGGCGGCTTCAGAGAGCGCAGCGCGGCGGCTCCTCCCCTCCCTCCCCCTCCCGCCCCCCTCCGTCCCC
>JAVTVJ010003989.1:0-17372 GCA_034509425.1 Eopsaltria australis
CAGGGAAAATGGGATGCAGGAGGGGATGGGATGCAGCTGGAAAATGGGATGCATGGAAAAGTGGGGAGCTGGAGGAGATGGAATGCAGGGGGAGATGGGAAGCAGAGGAGATGGGATACAGGGAAAACGGGAAGTACAGGAAAATGGGATGCAGGAGGAGATGGGAATCAAAGGAAATGGGATGCAGGTGGAAAAAGGAAGAAGGGAGAGATGGGATCCAGAGGGAGATGGGAAACAGGGAAAATGGGGAGCAGAAGGGAATGGGATGCAGGGAAAACGGGATACAAGAGAGATGGGATGCAGCTGGAAAATGGAATGCAAGAGAGGTGGGAAACCGGGAAAATGGGATGCAGGTGGAGATGGGAAATGGAAAACGGGATACAAGAGGAGATGGGATGCAGGGAAAATTGGATGAAAGAGGAGGTGGGGAGCACGGGAAAAATGGGATGCAGGTGGAAAGGGGAAGAAGGGAGAGATGGGATCCAGGGGGCGATGGGAAACAGGGAAAATGGGATGAAAGAGGAAAAGGAGAGCACAGGAAAATGGGATGCAGGGAAAATGGGATACAAGAGAGATGGGAAAGAGGGAAGATGGGATGCAGGGAGAGATGGGATGTGGGGAAAGAAGGGAAACTGGGAAAATGGGATGGAAGTGGAGATGGGAAACAGGGAAAACGGGATGCAGGGAAAATGGGATGCATGGAAAAGTGGGGAGCTGGAGGAGATGGGATACATGGAAAATGGGAAGTACGGGAAAATGGGGTGCAGGAGCAGTTGGGATGCAGCTGGAAAATGGGATGCAAGTGAAGTGGGAAACAGGGAAAATGGGATGCAGGTGGAGATGGGAAACAGGGAAAATGGGACGTAGGTGGAGATGGGAAGCAAAGGAAATGGGATGCAGGTGGATATGGGAAGAAGGGGGAGATGGGAAACAGGGAAAACGGGATGCAGGGAAAATGGGATGAAAGAGGAAAAGGGGAGCACAGGAAAATGGGATGCAGGGGGAGGTGGGAAACTGGGAAATGGATACAGGTGGAAAAGGGAAGCCGGGAGAGATGGGGAGTTGGAGGAGATGGGAAGTGTGGGAAAATGGGATACAAGAGAGATGGGAAACTGGGATGCAGGGGAAGATGGGAAACAGGGAAAATGGGATATAAGAGACGTGGGAAGCAGGAAAAATGGGATGCAGTTGGAAACGGGAAGCAGAGAAAATGGGATGCAGGGGAAAGTGGGAAACACGAGAAAATGGGATGCAAGTGAGATGGGATACGGGGGAAATGGGATGCATGGAAAAGTGGGGAGTTGGAGGAGATGGGATGCAGGATCACCACTGGAATTCCGGGATTTTTGTGGTGGCAGATGGGGCTGGAGCCCCTCTGGATCCAGGCTGGGAGAGCTGGGAATGTCCAGCTGGATCAGGGAAGGATCCAGGGAATCCTCGGAGCCCCTTCCCGAGCCTCAAGGGGCTCTAGGAGAGCTGGGATTTGGGAAAGGGCTGGAAGGAGCCAGGGAATGGCTTCCCAGTGGGAAAGGGGAGCTTGGGGTGGGATGTTGGGCAGGAATTGCTGTGTGGGAGGGTGGGGAGGGGCTGGGCTGGAATTCCCAGAGAATCCCTGGATCCCTGGCAGTGTCCAGGGAAAGGTTGGAGCACCCTGGGATGGTGGGAGGTGTCGGATATGGAATGGGATGGGATTGAAGCTCTTTTCCCACCCAAACCATTCCAGGATTCCGAGCGCGTCGGGGTGCTCGGATCCTCATGGATGATCCCTCGGGGGTCTCCCATCCCCATTCCCAGTTTATCCAGTGGGAATTCACTGGTCTGGGTGGCGAAATGGGACCGGAGCGGGGGCTGTTCCCGGCTGTTCCCTGGGAAACGGAGCGATGATCCCATGAGTCACTGGAATACCTGCATGGATCGGGAAGGGCTGGAAGCGGAGCGGGAGCTTCCCTGCCGGGCTGCGCCTCCCGGGAACGGTGACTCAGCCCCGGGTCCGGGCCCTGCTCCCGGGGTTTGGTTTTCCTGGGATGGAGCCGGGATCCAACCGGATGGATCCAGTTTGGATGCGGGAATGAGGGTTTGGAGCACGGGATGAGCTCCAGGTCACCGTTCTCCCCCCCATTCCCAAAATTCCTGTGGAATTCCCGTGTCCCATTCCCCAGGTAAATCCCAGGTCACCACTAGCCCCATTCCCAAAATTCCTGCGGAATTCCCACATCCCATTCCCCAGGTAAATCTCAGGTCACCGCTGGCTCCCCCCCATTCCCAAAATTCCTGTGGAATTCCCGTGTCCCATTCCCCAGGTAAATCCCAGGTCACCGCTGGCTCCCCCCCATTCCCAAAATTCCTGCAGCATTCCCATGTCCCATTCCCACCCAGCAGAGGCTCTTTGGGATCGTGGCATCATTTTGTGGGATCTGGGATTTGGGGTGTGGAGTGGAGCGGGAATTCCAGTGACACTGGGAGCACCCAGACTGGTGCCGGTGCTGGTTCTGGGTACTGGTTCCGGTACCGGTTCCAGTACCAGTTCCGGGTGCTGGTTCCGGTACCAGTCCCGGTACCAGTTCTGGGTGCTGGTTCCAGTACCAGTCCCGGTGCCAGTTCCGGTGCCAGTTCCGGTACCGGTTCCAGTACCAGTCCCGGTGCCAGTTCTGGGTGCTGGTTCCGGTACCAGTTCTGGGTGCTGGTTCCGGTACCAGTCCCAGTGCCAGTTCTGGGTGCTGGTTCCGGTACCAGTCCTGGTACCAGTTCTGGGTGCTGGTTCCGATACCAGTCCCGGTGCCAGTTCTGGGTGCTGGTTCCGGTACCGGTTCCGGTACCAGTCCCGGTGCCAGTTCCGGGTGCTGGTTCCGTAACGAGTCCCGGTCAGTTTCTGGGTCTGGTTCCGATACCAGTCCGGTGCCAGTTCTGGGTGCCTGGTTCCGATACCAGTCCCGGTGCAGTTCCTGGTTGCTGGTTTCCCGTCACCAGTCCCGGTACCCAAGTTCTTGGGTGCTGGTTCCGCGTACCAGTCCCGGTGCCAGTTTTGGGTGCTGGTTCGGTACCAGTCCCAGTGCCAGTTCTGGGTGCTGGTTCCCGTACCAGTCCCGGTACCAGTTCTGGGTGCTGGTTCCGGTACCAGTCCCAGTACCAGTTCTGGGTGCTGGTTCCCGTGCCAGTCCCGGTGCCAGTTCTGGTGCTGGTTCCGATACCAGTCCCGGTGCCAGTTCTGGGTGCTGGTTCCCGTGCCAGTCCCGGTGCCAGTTCTGGGTGCTGGTTCTGGTACCAGTCCCGGTGCCAGTTCTGGGTGCTGGTTCCCGTACCAGTCCCGGTACCAGTTCTGGGTGCTGGTTCCGGTGCCAGTTCTGGGTGCTGGTTCCGGTACCAGTCCCGGTGCCAGTTCTGGGTGCTGGTTAGCCAGTAGCCGTACCTCGGTGCCAGTTTCTGGTGCTGGTTCGCGGTACCCATCCCCGGTACCATTCTGGGTGCATGGTTCCGGTACCAGTCCCGGTGCAAGGTCTGGGTGCTGGTTCCGGTCAGTTGCCCGGTGCCACGTCCTGGGTGCTGGTTCCGTACCAGTCCCGGTACCAGTTCTGGGTGCTGGTTCCGGTGCCAGTTCTGGGTGCTGGTTCCGGTACCAGTCCCGGTGCCAGTTCTGGGTGCTGGTTCCAGTACCAGTCCCGGTGCCAGTTCTGGGTGCTGGTTCCGGTACCAGTCCCGGTACCAGTTCTGGGTGCTGGTTCCAGTACCAGTCCCGGTGCCAGTTCCGGGTGCTGGTTCCGGTACCAGTCCCGGTGCCAGTTCTGGGTGCTGGTTCCGGTACCAGTCCCGGTGCCAGTTCTGGGTGCTGGTTCCGGTACCCGTCCCGGTACCAGTTCTGGGTGTTGGTTCCAGTACCAGTCCCGGTGCCAGTTCTGGGTGCCGGAACCAGTCCCGGTACCAATTTTGGGTGCTGGTTCTGGTACCAGTCCCGGTGCCAGTCCCAGTGCCAGTTTTGGGTGCCAGTACCAGTCCCGGTACCAATTTTGGGTGCCAGTCCCGGTGCCAGTTCCGGTACCAGTTCCGGTACCAGTCCTGGTACCAGTTCCGGGTGCTGGTTCTGGTACCAGTCCCGGTGCCAGTTCTGGGTGCTGGTTCCGGTACCAGTCCCAGTACCAGTTCCAGTGCCAGTTCCGGTGCCAGTTCCGGTACCAGTGCGTGGCGTTGAGTGCCGGTGCTGGTTCTAGTATTGGGCACCAGATACTGGGTGCTGGTCCTGGTCCCAGTTCTGGGTCCTGGTTCTGGTCCCGATCCTGATGTTGGGTGCTGGGTGCTGGTTCTGGTCTCGGTTCTGCGTGCTGGTGCTGGGTCCCAGTCCCGGTTCCAGTCCCAATACTGGTGCTGGTTCTGATCCCAGTTCTGGGTGTTGATGCTGGGTCCCAGTCCCGGTGTTGGTTCTGGGGTTGGTGTTGGGTGCCCAGTGTTGGGTGCTGTGTCCCGGTTCTGGTCCCAGTTCTGGGTCCCAGTTCCAGTCCTGATACTGGTGTTAGGTGCTGGTTCTGGTCCCAGTTCTGGGTCCCGGTTCTGGTCCCAATACTGGTGTTGAGTGCTGGTTCTGGTCCCAGTTCTGGGTCCCGGTTCCGGTCCCAATACTGGTGTTGAGTGCTGGTTCTGGTCCCAGTTCCAGGTCCCAGTTCTGGTCCTGATATTGATGTTGGGTGCTGGTTCCAGTTCCACTCCTGATACTGGTGCTGGGTGCTGGTTCTGGTCCCGGTTCTGGGTCCCGGTCCCGGTGTTGGTTCTGGGGTTGGTGTTGGGCGCCGAGTGTTGGGTGCTGGGTCCTGGTCCCGGTTCCAGTCCTGATACCGGTGTTGGGTGCTGGGTCCCGGTTCTGGTCCCAGTTGTGGGTCCTGGTTCCAGTCCTGATACTGGTGTTAGGTGCTGGTTCTGGTCCCAGTTGTGAGTTCCGGTTCCAGTCCCAATACTGGTGTTGGGTGCTGGTTCTGGTCCCAGTTCTGGGTCCTGGTGCTGGGTCCCTGTCCTGGGGCTGGTTCTGGGGTTGATGTTGAGTGCTGGGTCCTGGTCCCAGTTCCAGGTCCCGGTTCTGGTCCTGATATTGATGTTGGGTGCTGGTTCCAGTTCCACTCCTGATACTGGTGCTGGGTGCTGGTTCTGGTCCCGGTTCTGGGTCCCGGTCCCGGTGTTGGTTCTGGGGTTGGTGTTGGGTGCTGAGTGTTGGGTGCTGGGTCCTGGTCCCGGTTCCAGTCCTGATACCGGTGTTGGGTGCTGGGTCCCGGTTCTGGTCCCAGTTCTGGGTCCCGGTTCTGGTCCCAGTTCTGGGTCCCGGTTCCAGTCCCAATACTGGTGTTGAGTGCTGGTTCTGGTCCCAGTTCTGGGTCCTGGTGCTGGGTCCCAGTCCCAGTGTTGGTTCTGGGGTTGATGTTGGGTGCTGGTTCCAGTTCCACTCCCGATACTGGTGCTGGGTGCTGGTTCTGGTCCTGGTTCTGTGTCCCGGTGTTGGTTCTGGGGTTGGTGTTGGATGCCGAGTGTTGGGTTCTGTGTCCCGGTTCTGGGTCCCAGTTCCAGTCCTGATACTGGTGTTAGGTGCTGGTTCTGGTCCCAGTTCTGGGTCCCGATTCCAGTCCCAATACTGGTGCTGGGTGCTGGTTCTGGTCCTGGTTCTGTGTCCCGGTGTTGGTTCTGGGGTTGGTGTTGGGTGCCGAGTGTTGGGTTCTGTGTCCCGGTTCTGGTCCCAGTCCCAGTTCTGGGTCCCAGTTCCAGTCCTGATACTGGTGTTAGGTGCTGGTTCTGGTCCCAGTTCTGGGTCCCAGTTCCAGTCCCAATACTGGTGTTAAGTGCTGGTTCTGGTCCCAGTTCTGGGTCCTGGTGTTGGTTCTGGGGTTGGTGTTGGGTTCTGGGTCCTGGTGCCGGTGCCGCTATTGGGTGCCTGTCCCAGTCCCGGTTCCAGTGCTGATACCGGTTCTGGGTGCCGCTGTCGGGTGCCGGTTCTGGGTTCTGGGGTTGGTGTTGGGTGCCGAGTGTTGGGTTCTGTGTCCCGGTCCCGGTGCCGGTTCTGGGGTTGGTGTTGGGTTCTGGGTCCTGGTGCTGGTGCCTCTGTGGGGTGCTTGGTGCTGGTCTCAGTTCCGGGTGCCTCTGTTGGGTACTGGTGCCAGTGCTGCGTGCTGGTACCGGTTCCGGTGCCTCTGTCCGGTGCTGGGTGTCTGTTCTGATCCCGGTGCCCCTGTTGGGTGCCTGTCCCAGTCCCGGTTCCAGTGCTGGTGCCGGTTCTGGGTACTGGTGCAGGTTCTGGGTTCTGGTCCCGGTGCCGGTTCTGGGTCCCAGTGCCGGTTCTGGGTCCCAGTGCCGGTTCCGGGTCCCGCTGTTGGGTGCCGGTTCTGGATCCCGGTCCCGGTGCTGGTGCCGGTTCTGGGTCCCGCTTCCGGTCCCGGTGCCAGTTCTGGGTGTCGCTGTCGGGTCCCGGTTCTGGGTGCCGGGTCCAGGTTCCGGTCCCGGTGCCGCTGTTGGGTGCCAGTTCTGGATCCCGGTGCCGGTCCCAGTGCCGGGTGCCGCTATTTTGTGCCAGGTCTCGGTGTCGGTTCTGGGTGCCGGTTCCGGTGCAGGTTCTGGGTGCCGGTGCCGGTTCTGGGTCCCGGTGCCGGTTCCGGTACTGGTTCTGGGTGCCGGTTCTGGGTGCCGCTGTTGGGTCCCGGTGCCGGTTCCGGTGCCGGTTCTGGGTGCCGCTGTTGGGTCCCGGTGCCGCTGTTGGGTCCCGGTGTCGGTTCTGGGTGCCGGTGCCGGTCCCGGTGTCGGTTCTGGGTGCCGGTGCCGGTTCTGGGTTCCGGTGCCGGTTCTGGGTGCCGCTGTTGGGTCCCGGTGCCGGTTCTGGGTGCCGGTCCCGAGTTCGGTTCTGGGTGCCGGGTTCTGGGTGCCGCTGTTGCTGTGCAGGTCCAGTGTCGTTCTGTTGCCGGTTCAGTACTGGTTCTGGTGTCGGTTCTGGGTCCCGGTGCCCGGTGCCGGTCCCGGTGCCGGTTCTGGGTCCCGGTTCCGGTGCCGGTTCTGGGTGCCGCTGTTGGGTGCCGGGTGCCGGTTCTGGGTGCCGGTGCCGGTTCTGGGTCCCGGTTCCGGTACTGGTTCTGTGTGCCGGTTCCGGTGCCGGTTCTGGGTGCCGCTGTTGGGTCCCGGTGCCGGTTCTGGGTCCCGGTGCCGGTTCTGGGTCCCGGTGCCGGTTCTGGGTCCCGGTGTCGGTTCTGGGTCCCGGTGCCGGTTCTGGGTCCCGGTTCCGGTACTGGTTCCGGTACTGGTTCTGGGTGCCGCTGTTGGGTGCCGGTGCCGGTCCCGGTGCCGGTTCTGGGTGCCGGTTCCGGTGCCGGTTCCGGTGTCGGTTCTGGGTGCCGCTGCTGGGTGCCGGCTGCCGCCGGTCCCTCTGCGCACCCGTGTCAGTCACAGCAGGAAGCGCCGCCAGCGCGCGCTCGGCGCGGGGACAGCGGCGACACCGGGGCCACCCCGAGGGGACCGCGGCCACAGCGGCGACAGCGGGGGCCGCCGCCACCCCCTCCGTAAGTGCCGCTCGCCTCCCGCGTCCCGGGAATCCCGCCGGGAATTCCCCCGGGAATCCCGCCGGGACGCGCTCCTCACCTGACGGAGGGAGGGCGGGTCCCGGGAATTCATCCCGCAGAATTCCCGAGCGGATCGGGACCGGGACCGCGACCGGGGGGGGGTCCCAAAGTGTCGCCGAGGTGCCACCCGCGGCTGGGCTCGGCGACAGCGCCCGAGGAGGCGACACCGGGCGGGGACCCGAACTTGTCCGGGAGCCACCGGGGCAACTTCCTGGTGCGGGAGGTGGCCCCGGGCCCCGCGGGGACTTTCCCGGTGTCACCGTCAGGGAAAGGCGACAGGAGCTGGCGGGGGTGGCACCAGGGGACACGGGAGGGGACGGGGAGGGGACATTGGTGGCAGCGGTGGCAGAGCCGGGCCCGGTTTCGTTTCCTCCGTGTCCCCGTGCCCGGGGTTGCGTCACGGGGAGCCGGGGATGGGGGCCCTGGGATGTGTCCCCAAGTCGGCAGGGAGGTGACAGGGGTTTGGGACGGCCACAAGGGGGGTCAGGATGTCACCGGGGACGCTTTTCCAGCTTTTCCAGGTGTGGAATTGGGAGGAATGGGATGGGGAAGTGCGGACGGGGGGGATGGGAAGGACGGGATTGTCCCTGGTGTCCGTGCGGGGTTTGGGGGGGACTTTGGTGTCCCTTGATGTCCCCAGCTGTGGCCATGAGGGTGCTGTTGGGAATTCTCCTTGGGATATTCCATGGGATTTTCCATGGGATGTTCCACAGGATGGTCCCCGCATCCCATTCCCAGCTGGGATCCCCCATCGGGACAGGGACACCCAGGGGACATCCAGCCCCGCTGTTGTCCCCGTGCCACCCCCGCGGGAACGGGGCCGGAGGGAGAAATCCGGGAATGAGGAAAAAATGGGGGAAAAAAAAACCCTAAATGGAATATTTTTGTCCCAACATTCCCTAAAAAAAAAAATCCCAGCCCTGTGGCCGCTCTCATCCACGTCCTTGGGGCTGGATTTGGGATCATTCCCACCCACCTGTGATCCCAAACCATTCCGGGGTTTTCTTGGGATCGGGGTTTCATTGGGATCGGGGTGGTTGAGGGGGACAGGGACAAGGAGGGGGAGGTGACCCGGCTGTCCCCACGCTGCTCTTGCGGCCACCTGGGGAGGGGACACGGCCCGAGTGTCACCCGGCGTTGTGCAAAGGATGTGGCTTCCTGCAGAGCCGGCCCCGAGAGGCCCCGGCGGTGCAGAGAACACAAAACCCCAAAACCCTGGGGGGGTGAAAAAACCCCAAAAATGATGAGGGGTGAAACAAAAACCCCAAAAATGATGAGGGGTGGAACAAAAACCCCAAAAATGATGAGGGGTGAAAGAAAAACCCCCAAAATGATGAGGGATGAAAGAAAAACCCCAAAAACGCTGAGGGGTGAAAGAAAAACCCCAAAAATGATGACGGATGAAAAAAACCCCAAAAACGCCGAGGGGTGAAAAAAAACCCCAAAAACGTTGAGGGGTGAAAAAAAAAGACCCAAAAATGCTGAGGGGGTGAAAGAAAAATCCCAAAAACGCTGAGGGGTGAAAAAAAACCCCAAAAATGATGAGGGGATGAAAAAAACCCCAAAAATGCTGAGGGGTGAAAGAAAAACCCCAGAGAATGAAACAAAATCCCCAAAATTAACTGGGGGGAGAGGGACTTTAAATCCCGTCCCGATCCAATCCCGACACTTCCCGCTATCCCAGGGTGCTCCAAATCCATCCTTGGATGCTCCCAGGGATCCAAGGATTCTCTGGGAATTCCAGCCCAGCCCCTCCCCACCCTCCCAGACTGGAATTCCTTCCCAAAATCCCACCCCAAGCTCCCCCTTTCCCACTGGGAAACCATTCCCTGACTCCCGTCCCCTCCAGCTCATTCCCAAATCCCATCTCTCTTGGAACCCCTGGAGGCTCTGGAAGGGGCTCCAAGATTTCCCTGGATCATTCCCTGATCCAGCTGGACGTTCCCAGCCTGGCTCCGGAGTTTCTCCGGGATCTCGGTGGCCTCCTCGGGAAGGGCCCCGGCGGTTCCTGGAGGTTTAATCGTTAACCTGGGCTCTCCCGCGGGCCGGGATCCAGGAGCAGCCGGATGCAGAATTCCACATTCCAGAGGCTCGGCCACACCTTTGCTCCCCGCTGACGCCAGCCGAGCGCGCCCGGGCTGGAAAACCCAACCTAGGGCCCCAAAATCCTCGGGAACAGCGGGGTTTGGGATCGCTTTGGATCATCCCAGACCCTCATCCCGTGGTTTTGTTGGGAAGGGGTGGGGGGGATTTGGGGTCGGTTTTAGGCGGGTTTGGGATTTTTGGGGTTTATTTTTTTTTCTTTCCCCTTTAAAAAAATGAAGGAGAAAATTGGTCTGGGTGGGGGTGGGGGTGGGGGTGACGCTGTGGAGGTGACAGGGACATGGAGGTGTCACTGTGGAGGTGACAAGGACACAGGTGTCGCTGTAGAGGTGACAGGGACACAAAGGTGTTGGTTTGGAGGTGACAGGGGCACAGAGGTGTCACTGTGGAGGTGACAGGGGCATGAATGTGTCACTGTGGAGGTGACAAGGACATGGAGAAGTCGCTGAGGTGGTGACAAGGACACAAAGGTGTTGCTCTGGAAGTGAGAGGGACACAGAGGTGTCACTCTGGAGGTGACAAGGACACAGGTGTCGCTGTAGAGGTGACAGGGACATGAATGTGTCACTGTGGAGGTGACAGGGACATGAATGTGTCACTGTGGAGGTGACAAGGACACAGGTGTCACTGTAGAGGTGACAGGGACACAGAGGTGTTGCTGTAGAGATGACAAGGACATGGAGGTGTCACTGTAGAGGTGACAGGGACACAGAGGTGTTGCTGTGGAGGTGACAAGGACATGGAGGTGGCAGGGACA
The DNA here is from genome assembly GCA_034509425.1 of Eopsaltria australis. Classification (NCBI taxonomy): domain Eukaryota; kingdom Metazoa; phylum Chordata; class Aves; order Passeriformes; family Petroicidae; genus Eopsaltria; species Eopsaltria australis. Next base: position 10,432 of record JAVTVJ010003989.1, read on the forward strand.
TGGAGGTGGCAGGGACATGGAGGTGTCACTGTGGAGGTGACAGGGACACAGAGGTGTCACTCTGAAGATGACATGGACATGAATGTGTCACTGTGGAGGTGACAGGGACATGGAGAAGTCGCTGAGGTGGTGACAAGGACACAAAGGTGTTGCTCTGGATGTGACAAGGACACAGGTGTCGCTGTAGAGGTGACAGGGACATGGAGGTGTCACTCTGGAGGTGACAGGGACATGGAGGTGTTGGTTTGGAGGTGACAGGGACACAAAGGTGTTGGTTTGGAGGTGACAGGGACATGGAGGTGTCACTCTGGCGGTGACAATGACAAAGGTGTCACTGTGGAGGTGACAGGGCCACAGAGGTGTTGGCTTGGAGGTGACAAGGACACAGAAGTGTCATTGTGGAGGTGACAGGGATATAGAGGTGTCACTCAGGACGTGACAAGGACACAAAGGTGTTGCTCCGGAGGTGACAGGGGCATGGAGGTGTCACTGTGGAGGTGACAGGGACACAGAGGTGTCATTGTGGATGTGGCAGGGACATGGAGGTGTCACTCCGGAGATGACAAGGAGACAGAGGTGTTGCTGTGGAGGTGACAGGGACACAAAGGTGTTGATTTGGAGGTGACAGGGACACAAGTGTCACTGTGGAGGGTACAGGGATATGGAGGTGTTGGCTTGGAGGTGACAGGGACACGGTGGTGATGCTGTGGAGGTGACAAGGACACAGAAATGTCACTGTGGAGGTGACAGGGACATGGAGAAGTCGCTGAGGTGGTGACAAGGACACAAAGGTGTCACTCTGGATGTGACAAGGACATAGAGGTGTCACTGTGGAGGTGACAGGGCCATGGAGGTGTCCCTGAGGAGGTGTTGGGGACACCTAGGTGGCTCTGAAGGTGACAGGGACACAGAGGTGTGGATGTGGTGGGGTTGGGGACAGAGATCCTGGTCTAGAGGTGACAAAGACACACGGATGTCACTCTGGAGGTGACAAGGACACAGACATTGCTCGGGGCATGGTGGGGACATCCTTTGTCACATTCCCTTTTCCTTCTTCTCCCCATTTCCCTTTTTTCCCCCTTCCTCTCTTTTTTCCTCTTTTTCGCCTCTTTTTTCCCTCTTTTTTCCCTTTTTTTTTCCCTCTCTTTCCCTCTCTTTTCCCTCTCTTTTCCCTCTCTTTTCCCTCTCTTTCCTCTTCTTTTCCCTCTCTTTTCCCTCTCTTTCCTCTCTTTTTCCCTCTTTTTTCCCCCTTTTTTTCCCTCTTTTTTCCCTCTTTTTCCTCTTTTTTCCTCTTTTCCTCTTTTTCCTCTTTTTTCCTCTTTTTTTCCTGCTTCTTTTCCCATCTTTTCCCGTTTCCCCCTTTCCCCCACTTCCCCCCCATCCCCCCTTTCGCCCTCCTTCGCCCCCTTTCCCCTCTTCGCCCCGCCCCTTTTCCGTCCCCTTTCCTGCTTCCCCTTCCCCCCGCTTTTCTCTTTGTTCCTCTTGTTCCTTCTTTGTTCTCTTTTTCCTCTTTTTCCAATCTTTTTCCATCTTTTTCCCTCTTTTTTCCTTCCTTTTTCCTCCTTTTCCTCTTTTTTTCGCTCTTGTTTCCTCTTTTTTTCGCTCTTATTTCCTGCTTTTTTCGCTCTTTTTCCTCTTTTTTCCTCTTTTTTCCTCTTCTTTCCTCTTTTTTCCTCTTTTTTCCTCTTTTTTCCTCTTTTTTCCTCTTTTTTCCTCTTTTTTCCTCTTCTTTCCTCTTCTTTCCTCTTTTTCCCTCTTTTTCCCTCTTTTTTCTTCCCTCTTTTTTTTCCTCTTTTTCCTCTTTTTTTTCCCTCTTTTTTCCTCTCTTTTTCCCCCCATTTCCCCCCATTCCCCCCCCCATTTCCCCCCCTTTTTCCCCCTTTTCCCCATTCCCTCCGGGATGTCCCGATCCCACCCCGTGCCCATTCCCGCAGGGAAGGGATGCTCGGCTCCTAACGGCCCCGGTGTCCTGAGGATGACGGCGATTCCCGAGCCCCTGGGCCGCTCCCGGAGCAGCTCCTCCCGCAGCCTCTCGGGGACGCTGGAGGCCATGGGGACGCCGGAGACCGAGCGGGATCGGGATCGGGATTGGGATCGGGATAAGGAGGAGACGCGGATCCTCAAGGTTTGCTTCTACAGCAACAGCTTCAACCTGGGCAAGAACTTCAAGCTGGTCAAGTGCTCCGTGGCCACGGAGATCCGGGTAGGTGGGAAAGGCTGGGATCAGGATTGGGAATTCGGGGCTGGGTTGTCCGTCCTGGGGTTGGATCCCGCTCCTTCCTTTGCCACGTGGAGCTCGGGGGTTGTGGAGCTCCAAAGGATGGAGAAGTTGGGAATGTTGGATTTTTTTGAGGTCCATTCCCACCCAAACCATTCCCTGTGTCCCTGTTTCCAACATGGAGCTCCAAAGGATGGAGAAGTTGGGAATATTGAATTTGCTTGAGCTCCATTCCCACCCAAACCATTCCCTGTGTCCCTGTTTCCCAGATGGAACTCCAAAGGATGGAGAAGTCGGGAATGTTGGATGAGTTTTGAGCTCCATTCCCACCAAAACCATTCCCTGTGTCCCTGTTTCCGGCATGGAGCTCCAAAGGATGGAGAAGTCGGGAATGTTGGATTTGTTTGAGCTCCATTCCCACCCAAACCATTCCCTGTGTCCCTGTTTCCCACGTGGAGCTCCAAAGGATGGAGAAGTTGGGAATGCTGGATTTATTTGAGGTCCATTCCCACCCAAACCATTCCCTGTGTCCCTGTTTCCAACATGGAGCTCCAAAGGATGGAGAAGTCGGGAATGTTGAATGAGTTTTGAGGGGCTGGATGAGTTTTGAGCTCCATTCCCACCCAAACCATTCCCTGTGTCCCTGTTTCCCAGATGGAGCTCCAAGGGATGGAGAAGTTGGGAATGTTGGATTTGTTTGAGCTCCATTCCCACCCAAACCATTCCCTGTGTCCCTGTTTCCCAGATGGAGCTCCAAGGGATGGAGAAGTTGGGAATGCTGGATGACTTTGAGCTCCATTCCCACCCAAACCATTCCCTGTGTCCCTGTTTCCAACATGGAGCTCCAAAGGATGGAGAAGTTGGGAATATTGAATTTGTTTGAGGTCCATTCCCACCCAAACCATTCCCTGTGTCCCTGCTTCCCATGTGGAGCTCCAAAGGATGGAGAAGTTGGGAATGCTGGATTTGCTTGAGCTCCATTCCCACCCAAACCATTCCATGATTCCATGATTGACTCCAGGAGGGGATTTTGGGGACAATGGAGCTGGGAGGACTCCGGGAGGGGATTTTGGGGCCATTCCCTCATGGATACGGTGGGATTGGGTTGGGATTGTGCTCCTCACCCTTCCTACCTGGAGTCCAGAAGATTCCCAGCCAGGGAATGGGGTTTGGATACCGGGAATGTGCTCATGGAGCTCTCCAGGGCTGGGGCTTCCCTCCGGGGGAATTCCTGCTGGAGCTGTCCCGGATTCCCTCCTCCTTTTCCCACTGCCTGGAGCTCACCTGGAGCTGGGCTGGGAATGTCGGGCTGGGACAATTCCAGAGGAGGCCACGGAGATCTCCTGGATCTGGGCTGGGAGAGCTGGGAATGTCCAGCTGGATCAGGGAAGGATCCAGGGAAATCTTGGAGTCTTCCAGAGCCTCAGAGGGCTCCAGGAGAGCTGGGATTTGGGAAAGGGCTGGAAGGAGGCAGGGAACGGCTTCCCAGTGGGAAAGGGGAGCTTGGGGTGGGATTTTGGGAAGGAATTCCAGTCTGGGAGGGTGGGCTGGAATTCCCAGAGAATCCCTGGATCCCTGGCAGTGTCCAGGAAAAGGTTGGAGCACCCTGGGATATTGGGATCCATGTTCTTGGAGTGGGATGGGATTGAAAGTCCATGGATCCCATCCAAACCATTCCAGGATTCTGGGATTGAGGACACTCAAGATCCATCCCGAGGGATTTTTATGGAAAAGGGAATCCCAAATTCCCAGGGAATCCCCTGGATCCTGAAATTCCTTTCTGGAGAGGAGTCGGGATGGGGATGGATCCAAGGCCAGGCTGGAAGAGCTGGGAATGGAGGGAATTCCCTGGGAAAGGGGAGCTTGGTGTGGGATTTGGAAAGGAATTCCAGTCTGGGAGGGTGGGGAGGGGCTGGGCTGGAATTCCCAGAGAATCCCTGGAAGCGTCCAAGGAAAGGCTGGAGCACCCTGGGATCATGGACGGTGTCGGGGTCGGAACGGGATGGGATTGAAACTCCTCCCACCCAAACCATTCCACAAATCCCACGATTCCCATGCCTCCACAATCCCACGATCCCACGATCCCACGATCCCGTTGCTCCTTTTTCCCAGGAGGTGATCCGCTCCATCCTGCTGAGCGGCCGGATCGGGCCGGACATCCGGCTGGCCGAGTGCTACGGCCTGCGCCTCAAGCACGTCAAGTCGGACGAGATCCATTGGCTCCATCCCGAGCTGACGGTGGGAGAGGTCCAGGAGAAATACGAGTGCCTCCACCTGGAAGCCGAGTGGAGGTGGGACCGCGGCGGCGGTGGCGCTGTCCCCTCTCCGCGTCCCCCAAAATTCCCGGGAAAGGGAAGGGAGGGTGTCCTCACGGAGCGGCTTTTCCCCAGGTACGACCTCCAGATCCGGTATCTCCCGGAGGATTTCATGGAGCGCTTCAAGGAGGACAGGACCACGCTGCTCTACTTCTACCAGCAGGTCGGGGGATGCTCCCGGGGGTTCTCCGGGTGTCTTTCCGCCTCTCCAGCCCCAAAATTCCCGGGATTCCGAGGTTTTGTCGCCCCGGGGTGGTGGTGGCCTCGTCCAGCTGGGAATGTCCAGCTGGGAATGTCCAGCTGGGAATGTCCAGCTGGGAATGTCCAGGGATATTCCTGGTGCTGTGTTCCCGGCCGGAGCGTCCTGGCGTGGGATGGGGTAGTGCCACCATCCCCTGTCACCATCCCCTGTCACCATCCCCTGTCACCATCCCCTGTCACCATCCCTGTCACCATTGTCCCCTGTCACCATCCCTGTCACCATCCCCTGTCACCATCCCTTGTCTCCATCCCTGTCTCCATCCCTGTCACCATTCCCTGCCATTGTCCCCTGCCACCAGTCCCTGTCACCATTCCGTGATTCCATCCCTGCTGTCACCATCCCTTGTCTCCATCTCTGTCACCATCCCTGTCACCATTCCCTGCCATTGTCCCCTGCCACCAGTCCCTGCCACCATTCCCTGCCACTCCTCCACCATTCCATGATTCCATCCCTGCTGTCACCATCCCATGTCACCATCCCTTGTCTCCATCTCTGTCACCATCCCTGTCACCATTCCCTGCCATTGTCCCCTGCCACCAGTCCCTGCCACCAGTCCATGTCACCATCCCTGCTGTCACCATCCCTTGTCTCCATCCCTGTCACCATCCCTGTCACCATTCCCTGCCATTGTCCCCTGCCACCAGTCCCTGTCACCATCCATGTCACCATCCTCTGCCACCATCCCTTTCACTCACTATTCCCTGCCATTGTCCCCTGCCACCCGTCCCTGTCACCAGGTGTCCCACCACCCCTGTCACCAGCCCCTGTCCTGTCACCATCTCTGCCAGTCCTGCCGTCATTCCTGTCACTGTCCCCTGCTGCCATCCCTGTCACCATTCCCTGCCATTGTCCCCTGCCACCCGTCCCTGTCACTATTCCCTGTCACCAGCCCCTGTCCTGTCACCATCTCTGCCAGTCCTGCCGCCGTTCCTGTCACCGTCCCCTGCCACCATGCTCAGTCACCATCCCCCTTCTCTTCTGTCACCATCCCTGTCACCATCCCTGTCACCATCCCTGTCACCATCCCTGTCACCATCCCCTGTCACCATTCCAACCACTGTCCCCCGTCACCATCTCTGCCACTCTTGACCATCCCTGCTGTCACCATCCCTGCTGTCACCATCCCTGCTGTCACCATCCTCCTCCGCCATCCCTGCTGTCACCATCCCTGCTGTCACCATCCCTGTCACTCCTCCACCATCCCCTGTCCCCACCTCTGCCACTCTTGACCATCCCGTCACCATCCCTGTCACCATCCTCCTCTGTCACCCCTGCCACCACCCCTTCCACCATTCCCTGTCACCATCCCTGCTGTCACCATCCTTTCCATTGTCCCTGTCACCATCCCCTGTCCCCTGTCCCCATCTCTGCCACTCTACCATCCCATCACCACCCCTGCCACCACCCCTGCCACCATTCCCTGCCACCATCGCTGTCCCTGTCACCATTCCCTGTCCCCATCGTTGTCCCCGTCCCTGCCCACCGTGGTGTCCCCGTGGTGTCCCCGCGGTGTCCCCGCGGTGTCCCCGCGGTGACGCGCTGTCCCCGCAGCTCCGCAGCGAGTACATGCAGAACTACGCCAGCAAGGTCAGCGAGGGCATGGCCCTGCAGCTCGGCTGCCTCGAGCTCAGGTACGGCCCCGTGTCCCCTTGTCCCCGTGTGTCCCCTTGTCCCCATGTGTCCCTCTGTGCCTGTGTCACCTGTCCTGGTGTCCCCTTGTCCCCGTGTGTCCCTCTGTCCCTGTGTCCCCTTGTCCCCATGTGTCCCTCTGTCCCCTGTCCCTCTGTCCTCAGTTCCTGTGTCCCTGTGTCACCTGTCCTGGTGTCCCCTTGTCCCCATGTGTCCCTCTGTCCCTGTGTCCCCTTGTCCCCATGTGTCCCTCTGTCCCCTGTCCCTCTGTCCTCAGTTCCTGTGTCCCTGTGTCACCTGTCCTGGTGTCCCCTTGTCCCCATGTGTCCCTCTGTCCCTCTGACTGTGTCTTCTGTCCTTGAGTGTCCCCTGTGTGTCCGCTGTGTCTTTTTGTCCCCATGTCCCTGTGTCCCTCTCTCCCCTTGTCCTCATGTCCCCATGTCCATGTGTCCTATTGTCCCTCTGTCCCTGTGTCCCCATGTCCCTGTGTCCCTCTCTCCCCTTGTCCTCGTGTCCC
>JAVTVJ010003990.1:0-11254 GCA_034509425.1 Eopsaltria australis
TCACCCCAAATCCACTTCAGATCCCCCTAAACCGCTCAGGGACACCCAAAATCCCCCAAATTCACCCCAAAATCCACTTCAGGTGCCCCTAAACCCCTCAGGGATCCCCAAATCCACCAAATTCACCCTACAATCCCCCATATTCTACCTGGGACCCCCATCATCCCCTACATTTCCCCCCAAAGCCCTCAGATCGCCTCAAAACCCACTGCGTTAGCGCCACCTAGTGGCCGGGAGGTCTCAGTGCCTGCCGGGCTAGAGCCAGGCCGAGCAGGAGCTGCGCATGCGCCGCCGGCTGGGGGAGGAGTCGCCCGTCAGGCCACGGCCCTGGGGGCGGGGCCGCAGCCGCTATGCAAATGAGGCGGCCTTAGATGGGAAAAATGACCAACTATGGAAAAGATGGCTGAAAATGGAGGAAAATGCGGTTTTTAGGGGGGGAAAGGGGATCTGGGGGCAGTTTGGGGGGATTTGGGGAAAATTGGGGCAGTTCTGGGTCATTTTGGGGGACTTTTTGGGGAAGTTTTGGGTCATTTTGGGTCTTTTGGAGGGCTTGGGGAAACACTTGATGCAAATGATGGAAATGCGATTGATTAACGCTGATGGACTCTGCTTTTCATGCAAATGAAGTTTATTGCAGGGAATGAATAAGTAAGATTTAATTGAATCACGCTGTATTGATTTATTGCAAATAAAAATGAGTGAATATTCACTCGACTAGACGCAAATGTAGGGTTGGCGTGTGGATGTGGTGTTTAGGTCCACGCCCCTTTTGGATTCAAACAGGCGCCGTGATCACTGCGTGGCCAGCCCTTATATGCTAATTCAGGACAAACATGGGTCAGCCCAAAATCCCCATTAATTCACGCCAAAATCTGCTCAGATCCTTCTAAACCGCGCCTCAAGGACCCCCAAAATCCCCCAAATTCACCCCAAAATCCACTTCAGATCCCCCTAAACCGCTCAGGGACACCCAAAATCCCCCAAATTCACTCCAAAATCCACTTCAGGTGCCCCTAAACCCCTCAGGGATCCCCAAAATCCACCAAATTCCCTCCACAATCCCCCATATTCTACCTGGGACCCCCATCATCCCCTACATTTCCCCCCAAAGCCCTCAGATCGCCTCAAAACCCACTGCGTTAGCGCCACCTAGTGGCTGGGAGGTCTCAGTGCCTGCCGGGCTAGAGCCAGGCCGAGCAGGAGCTGCGCATGCGCCGCCTGCTGGGGGAGGAGTCGCCCGTCAGGCCACGGCCCTGGGGCGGGGCCGCGGCCGCTATGCAAATGAGGCGGCCTTAGATGGGAAAAATGAGCAAATATGGGAAAGATGGCTGAAAATGGAGGAAAATGCGGTTTTTAGGGGGGAAAAGGGGGATCTGGGGGCAGTTTGGGGGGATTTGGGGAAAATTGGGGCAGTTCTGGGTCATTTTGGGGACTTTTTGGGGAAGTTTTGGGTCATTTTGGGTCTTTTGGAGGGCTTGGGGAAACACTTGATGCAAATGATGGAAATGCGATTAATAACGCTGATGGACTCTGCTTTTCATGCAAATGAAGTTTATTGCAAGGGAATGAATAAGATTTAATTGAATCACGCCTGTATTTATGCCAAAAATGATGAATATTCACCGACTATACGCAAATGAGGTTGGAGTGTGGATGTTGGTGTTAGGCCACGCCCCTTTTGATTCAAACAAGGCCCCGTGATCACTGGCTGTGGCCACGCCCTTTATGCTAATGAGGGACAAACATGGTCCGCCCAAAATCCCCCTAATTCACCCCAAAATCCTGCTCAGATCCTTCTAAACCCCTCAGGGACCCCCAAAATCGCCCAAATTCACCCCAAAATCTACTTCAGATCCCCAGAAACCGCTCAGGGACGCCCAAAATCCCCCAAATTCACCCCAAAATCCACTTCAGGTGCCCCTAAACCCCTCAGGGATCCCCAAAATCCACCAAATTCAACTCCCACAATCCGCATAATTCTACCTGGACCGCCCATTCAATCTCCTACATATTCCCGCAGAAGCCCTCAGATCGCTCAAAACCCACTGCGTTTAGCGCCACACGCCTAGTGGCCGGGAGGTCTCAGTGCCTGCGCTAGAGCCAGGCCAAGCAGGAGCTGCGCATGCGCCGCCTGCTGGGGGAGGAGTCGCCCGTCAGGCCACGGCCCTGGGGGCGGGGCCGCGGCCGCTATGCAAATGAGGCGGCCTTTAGATGGGAAAAATGACCAAATATGGAAAAGATGGCTGAAATTGGAGGAAAATGCGGTTTTTAGGGGGGAAAAGGGGGATCTGGGGGCAGTTTGGGGGGATTTGGGGAAAATTGGGGCAGTTCTGGGTCATTTTGGGGACTTTTTGGGGAAGTTTTGGGTCATTTGGGTCTTTTGGAGGGCTTGGGGAAACACTTGATGCAAATGATGGAAATGCGATTAATTAACGCTGATGGACTCTGCTTTTCATGCAAATGAAGTTTATTGCAATGGAATGAATAAGATTTAATTGAATCACGCCTGTATTTATGCAAATAAATGATGAATATTCACCGACTAGACGCAAATGAGGTTGGAGTGTGGATGTTGGTGTTAGGCCACGCCCCTTTTGATTCAAACAAGGCCCCGTGATCACTGGCTGTGGCCACGCCCTTTATGCTAATCAGGGACAAATATGGTCAGCCCAAAATACCCATTAAATTCACCCCAAAATCCTGCTCAGATCCCCTAAGAACGGCTCAGGGACACCCAAAATCCCCCAAATTCAACCCAAAATTGCCACGTTCAGGTGCCCTAAACCCTCAGGGATCCCCAAAATCCACCAATTCACCCCAGCAATTCCCCAATATTCTACCTGGGACCCCATCATCCCTACATTTCCCCGCCAAAAGCGCCTCAGATCGCACTCAAACCCACTGTTCGTTAGCGCCACCTAGTGGCCGGAGGTCTCAGTGCCTGCCGGACCTAGAGCCAGGCCGAGCAGGAGCTGGCGCATGCGCCGCTGCTGGGGAAGGGTCGCGCGCGTCAGGCCACGCCCCTGGGGGCGGGCGCGGCCGATTGCAAATGAGGCGGCCTTAGATGGGAAAAATGAGCAAATATGGAACAGATGGCTGAAAATGGAGGAAACTGCGGTTTTTAGGGGGGAAAAGGGGGATCTGGGGGCAGTTTGGGGGGATTTGGGGAAAATTGGGGCAGTTCTGGGTCATTTTGGGGACTTTTTGGGGAAGTTTTTGGTCATTTTGGGTCTTTTGGAGGGCTTGGGGAAACACGATGCAAATGATGGAAATGCGATTAATTAACGCTGATGGACTCTGCTTTTCATGCAAATGAAGTTTATTGCAAGGGAATGAATAAGATCTAATTGAATCACGCCTGTATTTATGCAATAAAATGATGAATATTCACCGACTAGACGCAAATGAGGTTGGAGTGTGGATGTTGGTGTTAGGCCACGCCGCTTTTGATTCAAACAAGGCCCCGTGATCACTGGGTGTGGCCACGCCCTTTATGCTAATCAGGGACAAATATGGTCAGCCCAAAACCCCGCGCATTAAATTCACACCAAAAGTCCTGCTCAGATCCGACTAAACTCCTCAAGGACGGCCCCAAAATCCCAAATTCAACCCAAAATCGCACTTCAGGTGCCCGCTAAACCCCTCAGGGATGCCCCCAAAATCCACTCAAATTCACCCACAATCCCCCATATTCTACTGGGACTCCCCATCATCCCCTACATTTCCCCAAAAGCCCTCAGAATCGCCTCAAAAACCGCCTGCGTTAGCGCCACCTAGTGCCGGGAGGTCTTCAGATGTGCTGCCGGCTAGAAGCCAGCCGATCCAGGAGCTGCGCATGCGCGACCTACTGGGGGAGAGAGTCGCCCAGTCAAGGGCCACGGCCGCTGGGGCGGGGCCGCCGGCCGCTATGGCAAAATGAGGGCGGCCTTAAGATGGGAAAAATGACCAAACATGGAAAAGATGGCTGAAAATGGAGGAAAATGCGGTTTTTAGGGGGGAAAAGGGGGATCTGGGGGCAGTTTGGGGGGATTTGGGAAAAATTGGGGCAGTTCTGGGTCATTTTGGGGACTTTTTGGGGAAGTTTTGGGTCATTTTGGGTCTTTTGGAGGGCTTGGGGAAACACTTGATGAAAATGATGGAAATGCGATTAATTAAAGCTGATGGACTCTGCTTTTCATGCAAATGAAGTTTATTGCAAGGGAATGAATAAGATTTAATTGAATCACGCCTGTATTTATGCCAAAAAATGATGAATATTCACCGACTATACGCAAATGAGGTTGGAGTGTGGATGTTGGTGTTAGGCCACGCCCTTTTGATTCAAACAAGGCCCCGTGATCACTGGCTGTGGCCACGCCCTTTATGCTAATCAGGGACAAATATGGTCAGCCCAAAACCCCCCAAATTCACCCCAAAATCCTGCTCAGATCCTTCTAAACCCATCAGGGACACCCAAAATCCCCCAAATTCACCCCAAAATCCACTTCAGATCTCCCTAAACCGCTCAGGGACACACAAAATCCCCCAAATTCACCCCAAAATCCACTTCAGGTCCCCCGAAACACCTCAGGGATCCCCAAAATCCACCAAATTCACCCCCCAATCCCCCAATATCTACCTGGGACCCGCCATCATTCCCCTACATTTCCCGCCAAAGCGCTCAGATCGCCTCAAACCCACTGCGTTAGCGCACGCATAGTGGCCGGGAGGTCTCAGTGCCTGCCGGCTAGAGCCAGGCCGAGCAGGAGCTGCGCATGCGCCGCCTGCTGGGGGAGGAGTCGCCCGTCAGGCCACGCCCCTGGGGCGGGGCCGCGGACGCTATGCAAATGAGGCGGCCTTAGATGGGAAAAATGACCAACTATGGAAAAGATGGCTGAAAATGGAGCAAAATGCGGTTTTTAGGGGGGAAAAGGGGGAACTGGGGGCAGTTTGGGGGGATTTGGGGAAAATTGGGGCAGTTCTGGGTCATTTTGGGGACTTTTTGGGGAAGTTTTGGGTCATTTTGGGTCTTTTGGAGGGCTTGGGGAAAAACTTGATGCAAATGATGGAAATGCGATTAATTAACGCTGATGGACTCTGCTTTTCATGCAAATGAAGTTTATTGCAAGGGAATGAATAAGATTTAATTGAATCACGCCTGTATTTATGCAAAAAAATGATGAATATTCACCGACTAGACGCAAATGAGGTGGGAGTGTGGATGTTGGGGTTAGGCCACGCCCCTTTTGATTCAAACAAGGCCCCGTGATCACTGGGTGTGGCCACGCCCTTTATGCTAATCAGGGACAAATATGGTCAGCCCAAAACCCCCCAACTTCACCCCAAAATCCTGCTCAGATCCTTCTAAACCCCTCAGGGACCCCAAAATCCCCAAATTCAACCCAATCCACTTCAGGTGCCCTAAACCCTCAGGGATCCCCAAAAATCCACCAAATTCACCACACAACCCCCATATTCTACCTGGGACCCCCATTCATCCCCTAGTCATTTTACCCCCAAGCCTCGATCGCATCAAAACCCACTGCGTTTTAGCGCCACCCTGTGCCGGAGGTCTCAGTGCCTGCCGGGCTCGAGCCAGGCCGAGCAGGAGCTGCGCATGCGCCGCCTGCCGGGGGAGGAGTCGCCCGTTAGGCCACGCCCCTGGGGGCGGGGCCGCGGCTGCTATGCAAATGAGGCGGCCTTAGATGGAAAAAATGAGCAAATATGGAAAAGATGGCTGAAAATGGAGGAAAATGCGGTTTTTAGGGGGGATAAGGGGGATCTGGGGGAAGTTTGGGGGGATTTGGGGAAAATTGGGGCAGTTCTGGGTCATTTTGGGGACTTTTTGGGGAAGTTTTGGGTCATTTTGGGTCTTTTGGAGGGCTTGGGGAAACACTTGATGCAAATGATGGAAATGCGATTAAATAACGCTGATGGACTCTGCTTTTCATGCAAATGAAGTTTATTGCAAGGGAATGAATAAGATTTAATTGAATCACGCCTGTATTTATGCCAAAAAATGATGAATATTCACCGACCTATACGCAAATGAGGTTGGAGTGTGGATGTTGGTGTTAGGCCACGCCTCTTTTGATTCAAAGAAAGCCCCGTGATCACTGGGTGTGGCCACGGCCTTTATGCTAATGAGGGACAAATATGGTCAGCCCAAAACCCCCCATTAAATTCACCGCAAAATCCTGCTCAGATCCTTCTAAACCCCTCAAGGACACCCAAAATCCCTCAAATTCACCCCAAAATCCACTTCAGGTCACCCGAAACCCCTCAGGGACCCCCAAAATCCCCCAAATTCACCCCAAAATCCACTTCAGGTGCCCCTAAACCCCTCAGGGATCCCCAAAATCCACCAAATTCCTCCCACAATCCCCCATATTCTACCTGGGACCTCCATCATCCCCTACATTTCCCCCCAAACCCTCAGATCGCCTCAAAACCCACTGCGTTAGCGCCACCTAGTGGCCGGGAGGTCTCAGTGCCTGCCGGGCTAGAGCCAGGCCGAGCAGGAGCTGCGCATGCGCCGCCTGCTGGGGGAGGAGTCGCCCGTCAGGCCACGCCCCTGGGGGCGGGGCCGCGGGCGCTATGCAAATGAGGCGGCCTTAGATGGGAAAAATGAGCAAATATGGAAAAGATGGCTGAAAATGGAGGAAAATGCGGTTTTTAGGGTGGAAAAGGGGGATCTGGGGGCAGTTTGGGGGGATTTGGGGAAAATTGGGGCAGTTCTGGGTCATTTTGGGGACTTTTTGGGGAAGTTTTGGATCATTTTGGGTCTTTGGAGGGCTTGGGGAAACACTTGATGCAAATGATGTAAATGCGATTAATTAACGCTGATGGACTCCACTTTTCATGCAAATGAAGTTTATTGCAAGGAAATTAATAAGATTTAATTGAATCATGCCTGTATTTATGCAAAAAAATGATGATATTCACCGACTAGACGCGAAATGAGGTTGGAGTGTGGATGTTGGTGTTAAGCACGCCCTTTTGATTCAAACAAGGCCCCGTGATCACTGGTGTGTCACGCCCTTTATGCTAATCAGCGGACAAACATGGTCAGCCCAAAATCCCCATTATAAATTCACCCCAAAATCCACTTCAGATCCCCCTAAACCGCTCAGGGACACCCAAAATCCCCCAAATTCACCCCAAAATCCACTTCAGGTGCCCCTAAACCCCTCAGGGATCCCCAAAATCCACCAAATTCACCCCACAACCCCCCATATTCTACCTGGGACCCCCATCATCCCCTACATTTCCCCCCAAAGCCCTCAGATCGCCTCAAAACCCACTGCGTTAGCGCCACCTAGTGGCCGGAAGGTCTCAGTGCCTGCCGGGCTAGAGCCAGGCCGAGCAGGAGCTGCGCATGCGCCGCCTGCTGGGGGAGGATCGCCCTTTCAGCCACGCTCCTGGGCGGGCCGCGGGCCGCTATGAAAATGAGGCGGCCTTCCTTAGATGGCGAAAAATGAGCAAATATTGAAAAGATGCTGAAAATGGAGTGGAAATGCGGTTTTTAGGGGGGAAAAGGGGATCTGGGGGCAGTTTGGGGCGATTTGGGGAAAATTGGGGCAGTTCTGGGTCATTTTGGGGACTTTTTGGGGAAGTTTTGGGTCATTTTGGGTCTTTTGGAGGGCTTGGGGAAACACTTGATGCAAATGATGGAAATGCGATTAATTAACGCTGATGGACTCTGCTTTTCATGAAAATGAAGTTTATTGAAAGGGAATGAATAAGATTTAATTGAATCACGCCTGTATTTATGCCAAAAAATGATGAATATTCTCCGACTATACGCAAATGAGGTTGGAGTGTGGATGTTGGTGTTAGGCCACGCCCCTTTTGATTCAAACAAGGCCCCGTGATCACTGGGTGTGGCCACGACCTTTATGCTAATCAGGGACAAATATGGTCAGCCCAAAACCCCCCAAATTCACCCCAAAATCCTGCTCAGATCCTTCTAAACCCCTCAGGGACCCCCCAACTCCCCCCAATTCACCCCAAAATCCACTTCAGATCCCCCTAAACCCCTCAGGACCCCCAAATCCCCAAAATTCACCCCAAAATCCACTTCAGGTTGCCCCTAAACCCCTCAGGGATCCCCAAAATCCACCAAATTCACCCCACAATCCCCCATATTCTACCTGGGACCCCCATCATCCCCTACATTTCCCCCAAAGCCCTCAGATCGCCTCAAAACCCACTGCGTTAGCGCCACCTAGTGGCCGGGAGGTCTCAGTGCCTGCCGGGCTAGAGCCAGGCCGAGCAGGAGCTGCGCATGCGCC
Source organism: Eopsaltria australis (assembly GCA_034509425.1). Lineage (NCBI taxonomy): Eukaryota > Metazoa > Chordata > Aves > Passeriformes > Petroicidae > Eopsaltria > Eopsaltria australis. The sequence goes on from JAVTVJ010003990.1 coordinate 8,274, forward strand.
GCCTGCGGGGGGAGGAGTCGCCCGTCAGGCCACGGCCCTGGGGGCGGGGCCGCGGCCGCTATGCAAATGAGGCGGCCTTAGATGGGAAAAATGAGCAAATATGGAAAAGATGGCTGAAAATGGAGGAAAATGCGGCTTTAGGGGGGAAAAGCAAAATCTGGGGGCAGTTTGGGGGGATTTGGGGAAAATTGGGGCAGTTCTGGGTCATTTTGGGGACTTTTTGGGGAAGTTTTGGGTCATTTTGGGTCTTTTGGAGGGCTTGGGGAAACACTTGATGCAAATGATGGAATGCGATTAATTAACGCTGATGGACTCTGCTTTTCATGCAAATGAAGTTTATTTGCAAGGAATGAATAAGATTTAATTGAATCACGCTGTATTTATGCAAAAAAATGATGAAATTCACCGACTAACGCAAATGAGGTTGCGGAGTGTGTGATGTGTGGTTAGGCCACGCCCCTTTTGATTCAAACAAGAGCCCCGTGATCACTGGTGTGGCACGACCTTTATGTATGAGGGACAAACATGGTCAGCCCAAAATCCCCCAAATTCACCCCAAAATCCACTTCAGATCCCCCTAAACCGCTCAGGGACACCCAAAATCCCCCAAATTCACCCCAAAATCCACTTCAGGTGGCCCCTAAACCCCTCAGGGATCCCCAAAATCCACCAAATTCACCCCACAATCCCCCATATTCTACCTGGGACCCCCATCATCCCCTACATTCCCCCCAAAGCCCTCAGATCGCCTCAAAACCCACTGCGTTAGCGCCACCTAGTGGCCGGGAGGTCTCAGTGCCTGGCGGGCTAGAGCCAGGCCGAGCAGGAGCTGCGCATGCGCCGCCTGCTGGGGGAGGAGTCGCCCGTCAGGCCACGGCCCTGGGGGCGGGGCCGCGGCCGCTATGCAAATGAGGCGGCCTTAGATGGGAAAAATGACCAACTATGAAAAAGATGGCTGAAAATGGAGGAAAATGCGGTTTTTAGGGGGGAAAAGGGGGATCTGGGGGCAGTTTGGGGGGATTTGGGGAAAAATTGGGGCAGTTCTGGGTCATTTTGGGGACTTTTTGGGGAAGTTTTGGGTCATTTTGGGTCTTTTGGAGGGCTTGGGGAAACACTTGATGCAAATGATGGAAATGCGATTAATTAACGCTGAATGACTCTGCTTTTTATGCAAATGAAGTTTATTGCAAGGGAATGAATAAGATTTAATTGAATCACGCCTGTATTTATGCCAAAAAATGATGAATATTCACCGACTATACGCAAATGAGGTTGGAGTGTGGATGTTGGTGTTAGGCCACGCCCCTTTTGATTCAAACAAGGCCCCGTGATCACTGGGTGTGTCCACGCCCTTTATGCTAATGAGGGACAAACATGGTCAGCCAAAAATCCCCATTAAATTCACCACAAAATCCTGCTAAGATCTTTCTAAACCCCTCAAGGACACCCAAAATCCCCCAAATTCACCCCCAAATCCACTTCAGGTGCCCTAAAACCCCTCAGGATCCCCAAAATCACCAAATCACCCCACAATCCCCCATATTCTACCTCGGACCCCATATCCCTAACATTTCCCCCCAAAGCCCTCAGATCGCCTCAAACCCACTGCCCGTTAGCGCACACCTAGTGCCGGGAGTCTTCAGTGCCTGCCGGGCTAGAGCCAGCCGCAGCAGGAGCTGCGCATGCGCCGCCTCTGGGGAGGAGTCGCCCGTCAGGCCACGCTCCTGGGGCGATGGCCGCGGCGCTATGCAAATGAGGCGGCCTAGTAGATGCGGAAAATGACCAACTATGGAAAAGAAAGATGGCTGAAAATGGAGGAATGCGGTTTTTAGGGGGAAAAGGGGATCTGGGGCAGTTTGCGGGGGATTGGGTCCGAAAAATTGCGGCGGCAGTTCTGGGTCTTTTTGGGGACTTTTTGGGGAAGTTTTGGTTCATTTTGGGTCTTTTGGAGGGCTTGGGGAAACACTTGATGCAAATGATGGAAATGCGATTAATTAACGCTGATGGACTCTGCTTTTCATGCAAATGAAGGTTATTGCAAGGGAATGAATAAGATTTAATTGAATCACGCCTGTATTTATGCAAAAAAATGATGAATATTCACCGACTAGACGCAAATGAGGTTGGAGTGTGGATGTTGGTGTTAGGCCACGCCCCTTTCGATTCAAACAAGGCCCCGTGATCACTGGGTGTGGCCACGCCCTTTATGCTAATCAGGGAAAAACATGGTCAGCCCAAAATCCCCATTAAATTCACCCCAAAATCCTGCTCAGATCCGTCTAAACCCCTCAAGGACCCCCAAACTCCCCCAAATTCACCCAAAATCCTGCTCAGATCCTTCTAAACCCCTCAGGGACACCCAAAATCCCCCAAATTCACCCCAAAATCCACTTCAGGTGCCCCTAAACCCCTCAGGGATCCCAAAATCCACCAAATTCACCCCACAATCCCCCATATTCTACCTGGGACCCCCATCATCCCCTACATTTCCCCCCAAAGCCCTCAGATCGCCTCAAAAACCACTGCGTTAGCGCCACCTAGTGGCCGGGAGGTCTCAGTGCCTGCCGGGCTCGAGCCAGGCCGAGCAGGAGCTGCGCATTTGCCGCCTGCTGGGGGAGGAGTTGCTTGTCAGGCCACGTTCCTGGGGGCGGGGCCCCGGCCGCTATGCAAATGAGGCGGCCTTAGATGGGAAAAATGAGCAAATATGGAAAAGATGGCTGAAAATGGAGGAAAAAGCGGTTTTTAGGGGGGAAAAGGGGGATCTGGGGGCAGTTTGGGGGGATTTGGGGAAAATTGGGGCAGTTCTGGGTCATTTTGGGGACTTTTTGGGGAAGTTTTGGGTCATTTTGCGTCTTTTGGAGGGCTTGGGGAAACACTTGATGCAAATGATGGAAAATGCGATTTATAACGCTGAGACTCTGCTTTTCATGCCAAATGAAGTCTATTGCCAGGGAATGAATAAGCATTTAATTGAATCACGC